>VJWM01000381.1:0-26158 GCA_010909165.1 Anthoceros angustus | reverse complement strand
CAATTGCAAAAATTTGTTTCAATGATCCTCTTGACCAAAGTCTGCATCTTTTACGATGACCTAACGCATATACGAGATAGAAGAGATCTTGTGAGATGATTTTGAGCAATTTTGGCCTTCTCTTTAAATTAGTTGCGAACAAGTTCTTGTGACTTGTATCTCCAAGTGATTGGAATTGTTTAAGGTCATCATAATCGTAAAAGATATAACTTGATTCTACGGTTTATCAAGAGGACAAAGAAGCACTTTGTCAAACTTTTCAAACAAGCTTTTAAAAGTTTGTGGAACGGAAAAGTTTGGTCAGCTAAGTTTTGGCAAAACACGAGACAATTTGGGGACCAAGGGCAAAAGGTTACGTAGGGAAGTTTTTAGATGGATGAAGGGAGGATCACGGGGATTGAGCAAGCTCCACCGTGAAGGACATAGTCAATTGCCGTGCTATGGTAGACACCGTGACCGAGCCAAGTGATCTCGCCAAGGCCGTGGCATACATGGTAGCCGAGAGCACGAGGGCTAGCTAGAACAAGAGGTTAGTTAGAGCGAGTGACTAACCTAGGGGCAACTAACCATAGTTAGCCAAACTCTAGTCGTGCACAACATTTGAACACGGTCAGGCGGGCTACTTGAGCCTGCTCCCAAGATCCAAGGGGACGAATTCCCAGCTCCGCTTGGTGTCCGGAGTCGCCCATCTCGTATGATGCCGCTACATCTTGAGAGGGACGATCGGATCGCTGGGATGACTCCAGCAGATCGCTGCCTTGGAGTGGATTAGGAGGCAGGTATGGGAGCTCAGAGCGGACCATCGAGGAGTGGGGAGAAGTGACCGAGCAGAGCTTTTGGGGTCCGTGTGGTCTTTGGACCGAGATTGTCAGATCTTGTATTGGCTCTACTGAGAACACATGAAAATTTTGAAGGCGCACAAGAGTTTGTGAGGCGTATGTTATTGCTCAATTTGTCATCAAACGACCACCGAATGCACACTACCTACGCGTAAATCATGTGGACACCGCCATGTGGGACTATTGGTATGTGGATGAAGCTTACCAGTGCAAGCCACTCGGAAGTCGGCCACCTCAATCAATGAGGGCGACTTACCAACCGCCACACCAGCCTCGAGGTATGGATCACCGACATCCTGTGACCATGGAGACCGATCCATCACAGAGGCCAATGGCGATTCCATGTGGTGTCATATAATTGCGAACACTGTGTCACTACTCAAATTGGGGACATTTCAATTTTGAAGAAGGATCTCG
This sequence comes from Anthoceros angustus, assembly GCA_010909165.1. Taxonomy (NCBI): domain Eukaryota; kingdom Viridiplantae; phylum Streptophyta; class Anthocerotopsida; order Anthocerotales; family Anthocerotaceae; genus Anthoceros; species Anthoceros angustus. The sequence continues at coordinate 24,902 of VJWM01000381.1, read as the reverse complement.
ACCGCATCTTTGGCCACGCAATGCGCCCGCTTTGTTTATAATGATATGAGTATATGGTGTGCTACTGTCTCGACCAACGAAGGAGGCCATGTTTGGGGCGGCAATTTGATCGTCTGGCTTGCTATTGCATTGAGGGAGGGGAAGGTCAGGCCATTGTGTGGGTGCAAGTCGAGCAAGCCAAATTTCAGCTCGACGGGTGTTGTCAAGTTATTGTCATGGCCCCTTGATTGAGTTGATTAGTAACGGCGAACCGGACCTCGCGAATCGCGAACTCTACAAACTTGTTTACCGCTACCCGAATCAGAAGGGATTGTTTTTTTGCCCGTAGATCGAAAGAACGTGCCCAACCTGCGGACCGTGTTCCTCAAGGACTTCCGATTTGTCATTCTCGCCGCATTTTTGTTGCGAATATCAGCCTGGTGAGTCTGTGCAGATTGAGACCATCGCATCGCTTCATGAGGGGAAGTGCAAGTGTTGCCACTTCACCGTCCGCTAGACCCGAGACTATGTCTATGGTCCAATCGCTTTCATGCTTGAGAATGCACGACCACAAGTGAACCCGTCATCGCGATCGGGCAGGTCCCTTCCGTCGGCCTGTACATCGTGTTGGGGCCGCTGCCCACCGATCGAGATCCGCTGCTGGAAATGACATTTGGAAAACTGTGTCGCCTTTGCGGTCCGTAATGTCCGAGCACAAGCGAGTGAGGCCGCCTCGGCACTAGGCAATAAGGAAGGTGGCGGCAAACCACCCACGTGGACATGTGACCGCAGTCAAATATGACGCCGACCGCTGGCCATTTACTCATCCTGCTACTAAGCATCCGAATCGCTCGACTACCGCTTGTGTCTAGAGTCGGATTTATGACGGAAATTGACGCCATTTCTAGCCGTCATAAATCCTAATGCATTGTAGTAGTGGCCTAAGGGACTAATCCCAACTGCAAGTAAAAGAGCCCCGAGTGGGAGAAGAGTGGTCTTAGAAGTAGGGACGAAATCGTGTGGACTGGGGTCCCTGGCGCCCGTGATAGGCTCCCGCTAAGGCCACAAGCGTGTGTCGTGTAGGTCGAGGATTGGTGATTTTCTCGGGCAAAGGTGGTGCACCGGCTCAGAAGAGGGTGAGTAGAGGCGCCTTGCCTGCTTAGGGAGGTCGAGAAGTTGTGTATCCGCAGTAGCACGGCCATCGCAAGGCCTCGAACTTTCACACAAGTCCCATGGGACGAAACCCAACGACGGGCGATAGTGGGATAAGTGTGGCCGCTTATAGTGGGAGGATCTAAGTCCCGGTTTTCTACCACAAAGTACAAGAAAAAGAGAGGAAACCTTAGCGAAGGAGAAGAGGAGGCAGACTCGAGGCCTGCACACCAAGGTGGGGACTCAAATCGTGAAGGAGCACGAGTGCCGACTGGCACAAGGGCGGAGCCAATGGGTTGAGGTGCCTAGCACGTGTGAGATTGAAGAGATTGAAGGCGCGAGGTGGAGCAAATTGTGAACGGAGAAAGAGGAATCAAGGCCACCGCCAGCCACCGAAGGAGAATCATGAGGAAAAGTGGTGACAGGAAAGCTACGCCAAGCCTAACGTGGGAATTGTGTGGTTTTGTTTCCGGCTCAAGAGAAGGAGTGTTGAAGCAAGACTCCTGGGTCGCCAAAATTGGAAGAGTAACTTCCCTTGAAGCATTTGGAGAAAAATCGCACCATGCCCCGAAAGCAGAAAAGGTAAGGAAAGGAATCATACAAGGGTTCCTCCTCGAGAGGAGGAAAGGGCCAGAAGCCAACAGAAGCGCCACGCTGTGGGGAGGCAAGCTTGTAATGCCCCAATTTACTCGTTTACCGGGCAAATTTAACCCCGCTGGTTGATTTTCTGCAATGGGCGAGGAGGATAACATCCAATGGGATGGGTGTATGGCCGCCAATGGGCCTACACTACCTCGAGTTGATTGAGGAGTGCTTCACCAATCTCCATCAATCGTAGGCGCCTTGCCGCACTGTCGAAAGGAATGCTCGAACGATCCCGCCGGACCGTAAGGAGCATTCGGCTGTGTGTGCTGGAGACCCGAGGAGGAGAGCTCGAATTGCTCTCCTCGAGAGGACGAATGGAGGAAAGAGGACGCCCTCCGGAAATTCCGCTAGGAGATCCTCGACATGATGGATGGGGAGTGAAGGCCCATGCCAAGAACGGGCCGGAAAACTGACAAAGATAAGGAGTCAAGGGAGGCTCTTGCATAAGATTGTGTTAGTTGGTGAATTACCAAATCTGGACGCCTTATTTCAAGACCAACTTCCTCCAGCTTTTATGGAAGATTTCAATGGAGCCAAGGTTTGATTGGGGACAATCATATATGAAGCATCATCCACCATGGTGGAGAAGCTCCTAGCCGAATCAGATGAAGAGGGCCACAACTGCTGCCTCAGCACCTATTTGGTGCATTTGTGGGAAACGAGGGACTTCTCACAAGCAAGGAGTTGAGGGATGTTGGCATCCTTCTGGAGATAATTCACCTCCCAAATCCTGGAAAGGCCTTTGCTTTGCATTGAGGAAGACAAGGGGAGGTCGACCTCCAATCGTGCTGTGGCCAAGGGCGGAGGGGATGTAGAGGCAACGAGGTTGCCGAGTGGGAAGCTTTTCCCACAAGAGCAAGGCAAGGGGAGGAGAGGAATGTGAACCGAGGAATGGTAGTTCATGAGAGGAGGACTACCAACGGAGGGGTGATGCCCCAAGGGTGGGGGAGTCCCCACCATCTCATTTGTGCTGAAGCGAGAGGCACCCGCAGCACCCCAGGGAGGTAGTCACCCAGAGGTGGAGGCACTACCGCGGTAGGCGCTAGCCTACCACTGGGGAGTAGTATCACGGTAGGGCAAGCACCACGGTAGGGAAGGGAAGGAGGGGCACGAGCCAAGGCGCCTAGGCCGCCATTACCTCAAGGCCTGAGGAAGGCGGATGGGGCGATTAGAGACCCCACCCGATGGTCTAAGGGAGCGCAGGAGCCGGAAATTTCAAAGAAGAGGGCAACAGGGTGGAATTAGGACCCCAGACAATTCTGAGTGCTTGTGAGACACTCACTGTGTGAATTTGAAGGGGCTAGAGCTAGCAGCCTCCTTGTGGCACATGTCGAGGAAGTCAAAGCCCAAGAAATGACAGAGGAGAGGAGGACCAAATGGCAATTGAAGCCATGGAGTCCGACGAGAAGGCCAAGTCGAGAAGGTCAGGAAAAACTCTAGCGGATCTCGAGGACGAGAGCGGAAATGAGCGCCATGCACACATGAAATGAGAAGAACCCTTGTAAGAACCGAATGGCTAGAAATGCACGTGTTCTACAAACCGCCTCCAAATTGTTTTCATGCGCTTCTTCATGTATCCCTATAAGCTTGATGGCATCAACACTGCACGCCGCACCGCCCCTCTTCACCTTTTGTGGAAGAACCCCCACCGGGTCTTGAAGGCCTTATGGAGGTCTGGCGCCACCCGCCATATGGATTGCACCCACCACCATCGCTTCTTCATCCGAGCCTCCTGTTTGGCTCGCTGAGGGCGAGGCCAAACACCATTGCCGCGTCCGCCTCGAACTCCGAATCAACGCACTCGGCCCATGCCTGCACTCCAAGTCTCAAATCTCGATCATGGGTCCCTCCTTTCCGCATTTGCGCAGACAACCTTGACTCTCTTCAACACTTGAAGTTAGCGCCGAGCACAAATGTGCATGTGATGGATGAAATCACAGTGACCGTCTGAAAGACCTCTAGACAAAGATCCACCATCTCAAAGACGAAGCGAGATCGAATGGAGTGTATGGCTTCAACAAATTTACCTCGAACCACCTCATTAACCCTTTTGTGGAACCCCGACTTGTCGATCGGGTGAGGACGCAAAAATTGCACACTCATCCGCATGTGCGCCTTGACAAGGTGGCTGCCTCACACTGCATTTAGTTGCCTCAAAGAACTTGTCACCCTGCACCTTAATCATGCCTTCAAAGACATCGGCTGTAAGAGTTGGCATAATGTTCAAGAAAGCTTGCACACAAGGCTCGTTCGGGCACTTTTCCTCCGGCTGCCTCAAAACGCCTCCAAGTGATGGCCTCTAGGTCCTCCTCACCGACTTCCTCTCCCACGTCCCCACCACCTACCCCGTGTCAGGCCTCCTCGTAAGGGGAACCATCCTCACTGCCTTCATACTCTTGCGCCCAAGTTAGGAGTCCTTCAACCCGCTCCTCATGTCTCGAGATCTTCTCCTCCGCCTTCCAAAACACAAGACTCTTCCCGCCGTAAACAAGATTGGAGGATCATGAGTAGGGTCTGAGCTCGAAATGCGTGCACGCAAGTACTAGACGTTTCGAAAGTATCGGGTTCCACAACGCCGCCCTCGTAGCGCCCGCCGCTGCTACCGCATGCTCGCCTCCAACGATGCCCCATTCGCAAATGCCCGGTTATGCGGTCGTCACGGCCGTTCCCATGCACACCAATCGGATGACACGCTGGCGTGACAAGTCGCACACGCCGTCGCACTTCCGCAAGCCCATTGCTTCCTCTCCACTGCGCTACCCATCGTGGGTTTTTCCCGCCACCACCGCCACGTGAGCGGCCGGTGTACCGCATCGGTGATAGGCGGGTATGACGACCGGTTGTCGATCCCGCCACCCAATCGACATCTTGTCGCATATGTCGACAACGCACGGTGACACGCGGGCCGCGCATGGCGACGAGCTTAGATCCGCATGTTTGGTCGCAGAGTCGGGCCGCAGGAGAGTAACAGGGCCTCTAAACTCCGACGTAGCTCGCAGCCCGTGCACGCTTCTCTCGACTGCCTTGGGTGGAGGTGACTCACACGCCAAGAGCCTTGGGTGATTCATCTCCTCCCTTGCATGGTCATCTCCCATCTTCCGCTCATTAGGCGATGGAAATGTAGACTCCACCTTCAACGCGACAATGGACAATGCACGACATGTGCATCACGGCATATCATCGTGCATGCTTGCTTTATTAATCAATGCAGGAAGCATAAGAACTAGGCCCGAGCGTGAGGACAACTCAAGTGTAGCTACCTTCTATTCTGTGTACCCCTACACAAAATAAAGTCTGGATAGGCCTTCTTCTTGCATGGTACAGTCTTGAGAGGGACATGCCCACGCATAACAGCCGCACATGCCGTCATCGCAGACTGCACTACTCCGACTCAAATGAAGACCGATCCCACCTAGCATGCACAGGAGTGCACACAACCCAGGGCTCACGATTCGCATGACGCCCCGTGAGCGAAAACCGTGACATGCAGAAATGTATAAGGCCCCATCTTGTGATTGGGGCATACTGTAGGGCTGCCTCGTGTCGATCGCCAACCCGCAAAAATCTCTCTCCATACTGGTGGAACCTTGGTTAGGAGCATTCGCAAAGGCACATTAAGGACAATGGTCGAAATTGCCTTCCTCGCACGATACGCCCGATCTCAATAATTCTTCCAAAGAATTCGGCCTTCTCAATTGAGCCCACCATGTCAAATTCGCCATGTACCCAACTGTCGTCAAGTTTTGTTCTCATCGGCTTCAACGCTCGAAGTGATAACCGCGTGTTCAGCCCCTATATGCCTTCGCTTTTCCCCAAGGCCGCACGGATGTCGAATGAATGGGACCCATTGCCCACTTCCCCTTCTCACACCATCCCGCAACCATGTCGAAAGTCCTCATCCGTCTCGTAATGCATGCTCCGCCTCAATGGCGATAAAACTTGAATGTCAGAATAAATACCAGTAAACGCCGAGCATCCACCCCAAGCTTTAATGTCCCGCCTTGCCCGATGGTGTGGTCTACTTCCTCGAAACTGTGAACTACCTCGCACATGTGCTTGGCCTTGGTTGATTCCATCCATAAACCCGAGGCATAGTGCATAGCCTCCATGGCCGATATCCTGCAATAGAACCCTCGGGTTTGTGCATTGTTTCTTAAGCACAAGTAGGTACCGCCCATGCACATCCACCGCGGTGTCGGGCCATGTGTTTCCACTTCATCCACAAGATGGATAATGAGGTGTTGCATAACATTCCGTAATGTCAAGGCATGAACGCTTAGCTTGATGAAGATGTCGATAACCTCTCGCCTTTTTGGATATCGGACACGTAAATCTTTGCCACATATCCATCTTTACAAACCGCCAATCGGTGATGACATTTAACTCTGGTGGGAGCCTCCTCGCAATGCTATGGGCAAGTAGTAACGCATCAAACAATGCCAATCGTGACTTTTCATGAAATTTTGGGAAGTAACATCCTTCAAATGTGAGGCTATGATTTCACGATCTCATGAACCCAGCGATGAGGTTGAATCTCCAACCACGCCACGATGGCTTTCTTAATCTCCACCTTTCCAAAGAACACCGCATTATCTCTATCAACCATTATTCGTCCGCCATACCAAATATGGACATCTACGCGTATCTAACTCCTTGACAGCTATGGGACGGCCGAGGGTTTTTCATCTCATGATGTCACCTGACATTCATGGCGATTACGGCAACTGCCATCACCCCATTGCCCGCTTCGGAGGGCACGCCGAGCCCGCCTTCGCATTGATGCGGGCCTAGTCAATGGTCCAGAATGGAAATCGCGAGGCTTCGATGATGAAAGCCCTCCCAACCAATTCGCCGATGCATATTGAGTATTCAACAATCACTGGAAACCGCGGCACACGCCTGCCCTCGCCCGCAATGATGTCATGGAGATGGAGTCATGGGCAGTCACGGAGCGGCCCGACCGCAGAATGGGCAATGAAACGACACTCCCTCATTTTGCGCTCATTGCCTTATCTCAGCCACCCCGTAAGCAGGTCAAAGACCACGCGGGAGGCCAACAACTCGCATTATTTGGGGCACATTAAGTGGGTTCGACACCATCCCAAGTGTGTTTATATGGAAGATCCGCAGTTTCCAGTGGTGGTTGAGGAGAGAGATTCAACACCTCCGCCAATGGCAAGCTTTCCACCGGACTCCTTCCGTGGCGTGGTGGCGGCATGAAGCGAAACTAGCGCTTGATGTGAAAGATATGCTAGCGCCTTTGGGACAGAGGCGATCCGAACACGGATCGTGACACTTGGAGCAATAGTTTATTCGCCTGCCGACTTCACGGTAGAGTGTTTGGAGATGGCAACAAAGATGTGTCGATGACTGGAAAATTCGGACATTGCGTAGTCTCGAGATATTGTAACACTCTTGCACTTGAAGGAGCGTGGTTGATGATAAGGTGCTTTGGTCACTCCAGGCCCTGAACGCATATAACGCCCTCTCCGATTCCTTACGAAGGCATCATGCCATTCGTCGCAAGGACCGAACGGTTGTGCATAGCTTCTACCTCCGTGCTCATGAGCATCATCTCGCAATATCCATTTCGCCTCATGTCATCTTCGCCCGATCTTCCGTCACGGGTCAACGTGGCCTCTTCACCATTCCCGTAAGCTTGCACTGCACCGATCAAGACCGTGGAGCTGGTGCCGACGTGGTGCTGACTAAGCGGAAAGTGACCACTCCATCGAGGCTCTCGCGGGCGCATAATTGCGTGACGAGAACCGACGTCATCTAGAGGTGATTGAAATGGAGAGGACCGCCATGGTACCGAATTTGTGGAGATTGTGATGTCGCATGCCTCAACGCAATATCGAATCGCACAAAGTGGTTGAAGGGTCGCAATCCGACACGACATCGAATCTTTGGGATTTGTCGATTCCTCACGGCCTTACCATTTCAAGCGCATTTTGCCGCGTGCAACTGGACCGAAATGTTTGAGTGATGTGTGGCACGGTAGCCGATGTGGCGAGATAGGTGAATGTCTTGCTCCTAGTCCTTTACGTGTGAATGGTCACATCGAAACCGATCTTGGACCCCCCTCACGGTGATGAGCCGATCCTCCAATCTGACGTTAGGTCGACACAGCCTCCTCACGAAGCACGGAAAGAGCCCAGATATGAATCAGTTGATTTTCGAAGTTCTTTTGTTGAACTAGTCAATTCTGCATCTATGACTATACACCTGGAACCTCAATCACTTACAGCTGCATTCACTGGACCCAATAGTGATAAGTGGAAAGCTGCCGTAGATGATGAGTTCAACTCCCCTGTGAAGAATCAGACCTGGACACTTGTAGATTTGCCTCCTGGGCGGAAACCCATCTCCTGCAAATGGGTATTCAAGCTTAAGTTAAATGCCCAAGGAGAGGTTGCAAGATACAAGGCCAGGCTAGTAGCAAGAGGGTTTACCCAGGTTGAGGGTCTGGATTACCAGGAGACGTTTTCACCTGTTGTGAGGGCCCAATCAATTAGGATGATTTTAGCTCTTGCAGCAGAGTTCGATCTCCAACTACATCAAATGGATGTGTGCACGGCTTTCTTGTATGGTTCACTCGACGAAGATCTGTATATGTACCAACCAGAAGGTTACGAAGATAAAACACAACCTGAGAAAGTATGTAAGTTATTGAAGACAATCTATGGGTTAAAGCAAAGCGGTAGGGTGTGGTACCTGAATATTCATGTGTATCTCCTTACCCAGTCGTTTGTTCAGAGTACTGCTGACAGCAATGTTTACAGACTCTTAAGAGGTCACAGTTTTGTTGTCCTTGCCTTATACGTAGACGACGTTATCCTTGCCACAAACGACCATGTCCTGTTAGCAGATGTCAAGAAAATGCTCAATTCTAAATATGAGATGAAGGATATAGGTGAGTTAAGATTTTGTCTTGGGATGCAACTCTTGCGAGTGCGTTCAGAAGGCATCCTCATTATTCACCAGTATCAATATATCCAAGACCTGCTGATTAAGTTTAAGCTGGAACAGGCACGTCCTGTCACAACGCCATTCGCAGTTGGCATTAAGTTAACAAGCCTGCAATGTCCACAAAGTGCAGAAGAGCAATCTGAGATGGCTACCGTACCTTATCGACATGCCGTTGGTAGTCTTCTGTTTGTGGCAAATTGGACTCGACCCGATATTCAGTTCTCCGTCAGTACACTGTCACAATTTCTCGAGAAACCAGGCAGAGCACATTGGGTTGCAGCCAAACGGGTTTTCAGATATCTAAAGGGGACTGCGCATCATGGGCTTTTCTATAGATGCACAGGACAAGCCAAGCTTGTTTTAAGTGGGTTTACAGATGCTGATTGGGCATCTGACAATGATACACGAAGGAGCTTGTCGACCTCATTTTCTACTTTCGGTGCAGTAGCTGGAGTAAGCAGACGTCTGTGTACATCTTAAATGAATCAGTCTGTGGATGCTTCTAAAGGTGATGGGAGCGTACGTGACCTTGGGCAGCAGCAAACAGAGCCCACTTCTCTTTTCTGTGACAATATGTCAGCGTTAGCATTAGTGGCCAATCCCCGTTTTCATGCAAGGACGAAACACATCGAGATACAGCATCACTATATTTGAGATGTAGTTGAACGAGGAGTAGTCAAGGTTGGTTATGTGCCGACAGATGAAAACACGGCAGATATTTTGACAAAGGCACTTCCCAAGCACAAGCACTATGGTCACATGGCAAGGCTTGGACTGGCAGACTTCTCATCTTGTTTTGACAATGCAACGTGAGACTTATCTGATGGGGGAAGGGGGTTGAAAGCCTGAGCTTTCAAGTTTTTTTGATGAAGTAAGGTGACTGAGGATCCTTCCCGAGAAAGGCCTAAACCTGATCTCGCGATTTTTGTGCACACCGATCTGCGTAAGTGGGGACGATAAAAGAAGAAACAAAGGCTGCAGTGGATGAAGCATAAAGATAACCTAATCACCTGATGTTTCTCTAGTTGTCTCCTCTCACCCTTTTCAACTTCTCAAGCAACTGGATTGTTTCGGCTAGCGGCTTGAGGAGGGTTGTTTCAGACCCATAGTTTTCCTCCACTGTCTCCTCTGTCTCGCCGGGGCTACTCCAACACAAATTTATGTTTAGACCAATCCTGTAGCCTCCCAAACGAACGTATGCTCCCATGCAGTGTTTTCCTCCAGTCCTCGGGTCTAGCTCTCCTTGGCACAGTTACATTTCCTCCTCTTGGGCATCTTCTACTTCGAAGTCTCCTTTTGCTCGCTGTCAGATTCAGCTCTCACATATTGAAGGCCACTTCTGGTCTTCATCGTGAGATCTGAGGAAAAGTAAGAGTGTAAGAGGCGTCGGCTGGTTTACTTCTGAGAGTAAGAAGAAGGCGGCCATGATGATGTGAAGGGGCGATTGGGCGTGTCGAGAGAGGGTGGGCGTAAACACCTCGCCCGGCCTTTTCGATCACGCGATTCACTGCACCTCCCTTGCGGGGACTTATGTGTGCCAAAGCATATCGGTCCGATGTGGACACCGCAATTTGGACCCCGGCATGGTCATTGGGTGCTCCAGTGGCGAGGCGACTATGTTGAGTGGCCTAGAACGGAGTTTGTAATTGCTCGCCGCGGTGGACGACGCCTCCCGCCACTTCGCGCGTGAGATGCATCACCGACGCTCGAATTGGTGGTGGCCGCCGCACTGGCTATGCCCGCTGCAAGAGCCGGTGCTTACATCCGACATATCAAGAAATGCGGACCGTGACTTCTCACGCATTTGTCCGGGTTGAGGTAGGCACACCGCAACTCGCCTTTCTTTGTCCCTTACCGCTTGGGAGCAAGTTTGACATTCTGTAGAGCGGAACCGGCTTTTGAGCCGACATCGGGACCACCCTGGGCACCTGAGGTGATGATCCCTGACCGAGAGTTGAAATCGATATGCACCGAGGAGATTCGCGACTCATACATGGGGCAAGCTGGGGCCTCCTTGGGATAGACGCCCGAGCCTGATGTGACTGTGGAGATGATGTTCTATATGCAACTTGCCGCAAGTTGGGGACATTTCAATTTTGAAGAAGGATCTCGATAATCATGTATCTGGCCACGCAATGCGCCCGCCTTTGTTTACAATGATATGAGCATATGGTGTGCTACTCAGTCCGATTCAACGAAGAAGGAGCTGCTCATGCTTGGGCGTAATTTGATCGTCCCGCTTGCCATTGCATTGAGGGAGGAAGGGGCCATTGTGGCAAGTCGATAAGCTTTCAAATTTCAGCCTCGCCGGGCCGGGTTGTGCAAGTCATTGTCATGGCCCCTTGATTGAGTTGGATTAGCAATCGCGTAACTGACCGCAGAATCGCGAACTCACAAACTTGTTTATCGCCGCCCGAATCAGAAGCGGATTGTTTTTTCAGATCGATGTTGGGGCTGCCCAACCCGCGTGACCGTTGTTCACCAAGGACTTCCGATTTGTCATTCCGGCCGCATTTTGTTGCAATATCACCGTGAGTCTGTGCAGATTGAGACTCAATTGGCCGCGCCTATTGAGGGGAAGTGCACAAAGTGTTGCCACTTCACCGTCCGCGAGACCCGAGACTATGTCTATGGTCCAATCGCTTTCACGCTTGAGAATGCACGACCACAAGTGAACCCGCCCATCGCGATCGGCAGGTCCCTCACGTCCGGGTACATCGCCCAAGCCGGGTTCATGCATGCCCACCGATCGAGATCCCCGCCTGCTTTGGGCCGAATGACATTTGGGAAAAGTCTTTGCGTCCAGGCATGTCCGAGCACAAGCGAGTGAGGTTGGCCTCAGGCACTAGCCGCATAAGGAAGGTGGCGCAAACCACCCATAAAGTGGATATGTGACCGCATCAGTCAAACATGACGCTGACCGCTGCCATTTACTCATCCTGCTACTAAGCATCCTGCAATCGCCGACCACCGCCAGGTTCAGATATGTCGGATTAAGCGACGAAATTGCTGGAATTTAGCCTGGCTACAAATCCTAATGCATTGTAGTAGTGGCCTAAGGCGACAATCCCAACTGCAGTAAAAGAGCTCCCCGAGGGAGAAGAGTGGTCTTAGGCGAGGGACGAATCGCGGTGGTGGATGGGGGTCCCTGCCCGTGATAGGCTCCTCCGCTAAGGCAGGGCCCGTAATTGCGTTGTAGGTCGAGGATTGGTGATTTTCAAGCAAAGGGTGCAGCTGCTGTAAGAGGGTGAGTAGAGGCGCCTGCTCGCTTAGGAGGCCGAAGTTGTGTATCCGCAGTAGCGAGGCCATCGAAGGCCTCGAACTTTCACACAAGTCCCATGGGACGAAAACCCAACGCACGGGCGATAGTGGACAAGTGTACGCTATAGTGGAGGATCTCTAAGTCCCGGGTTTTCTACCATGTGCGGGCACAAGCGTAAAAGAGAGGAAACCTTAGCGAAGGAGAAGAGGAGGCAGATCGAGCGCCCGTATCACCAAAGGGTGTTTTGACCGTGAAACTGTGGAAGGAGCACGAGTGCTGGAATCACATGGGCGGAGCCACGGTTGAGGTGCCTAGCACGGTGAGATTGAAGAGATTGAAGGCGCGAGGTGGAGCAAATTGGAACGGAGAAAGAGGAATCAAGGCCACCCGCCGGGCGCTTGCCTCGAAGGAGAACTCGCGAGGAAAAGTGGTGATAAGGAAAGCGCTGCCGCTAAGCCTAACGTGGAATTGTGTGGTTTTGTTTCCTGGCCTCAAGAGAAGGAGTGTTAAGCAAGACCCTTGGGCTGCAAATTGAAGAGTAACTTCCTTGAAGCATTTGGAGAAAATCGTGCACCATGCCCCGAGTGAAAAGGCAAGGGAAAGGAACCGCCAAGGGTTCCTCCGAGAGGAGGAAAGGGCCGTTAACAGCGCCATTACCAGTGGGAGTGCAGCTTGTAATGCCCCAATTTACTGTTTTGCGCTCAACCCCGGTGGATTTCGCAAGGGCGTAGGAGGATAACATCCAATTGGGATGGGTGGTGTATGGCCGCCAATGGGCCTACACCAATTTGGAGTTGATTGAGGAGTGCTTCATCAATCTCCATCAATCGAGGCAGCCTTGCCGCACGGAAGGAATGCTCGAACGGATCCCGCCGGACCGTAAGGAGCATTCGGCTGTGTGTATGGAGACCGGAGGAGGAGAGCTCGGAATTGCTCTCCTCGAAAGGTCGAATGGAGGAAGAGGACGGCCCTCCGAAATTCCGCAAGAGTCCTCGACATGATGGACGGAGGAGTGAAGGCCCATGCCAAGAATGGAAAACGAGAGCATCAAGGAGTCAAGTGGAGGCTCTTAAGATTGTGTGAATTACCAAAGGACTTATTTCAAAGACCAACTTCCTCCGCTTTTTGTGGAAGATTTCATGGGAGCCAAGCCGATTGGGGCAATCATGTATGAGGCATACATCCACCACCGGAGAAGCTCCTCAAGCCAAATTCGTGGATGAGGAAGGCCAAGGCCTTGCTACCTTAGCACCTATTTGGTGCATTTGTGGAAACGAGGACTTCTCACAAGCAAGGAGTTGGAAGATGCTTGGCATCCTTCGAGATAATCCATCTCCAGAAGCTTGGAAAGGCCTTGCCTTTGCATTGAGGAAGACTGGGAGGTCGACTCCACAAGCATGCTAGGAGCAAGGAGGATGTAGAGGCAACAAGGTTGCCGAGTGGGAATCTTTTCCCCACAGAGCAAGGAGGAGAGGGAAGTGAACCGCCGAGGAAGGCCGAATGGTAGTCTATGAGAGGAGGACTACCAGGAGGGGTGATACCCAAGGGTGGGGAGTCCCCACCATCTCGCTTTGTGCCTAGGAGAGGCACCCCACAGCCTACCCCGGTAGGGAGGCACCCAGGGTGGCACCGTGAGTCACCACCACTGTAGGTAGGCACTACCAAGGGGAGCACCACCGCTGGTAGGCAGCACCCACGGTAGAAAGCATACGGTAGGGAAGGGGAAGGAGAAGCAGAGCGCGGGCGGCGCCAGGCCACCATCTCCGCTGAGGAAGAGCGGATGGGCGACGTGAGGGGACCCCGCCGCTGATGGCCCGGAGCAAGGAGCTGAGAAATTTCCAGAAGAACAGGGGTGGAATTAGGACCCTAGGAGAATTGCCGAGTGCTTGTGAAGCACTCACCATGTGGATTTTGAAGGGGCTAGGAGCTAGCAGCCTCCTTGTGAGGAAGTGAAGGCCCAAGACATGGCCGAGGAAGGCAGGACCAAATGGCAATTGGAGGCCATGGAGTCCGACGAGGCAGCCAAGTGGAGAAGGTCAGAGAAGCTCCGCGACCTTGTGGATCAACGGCGAGAAGGTCCTGAGGGTTGTCACAACGAGAGAGAGCCATTCGGGCAACAACCCAAAGGGATTTGGAGGCATATGAGGCATTTTGGCCCAATTAGAGCAAAAGGGCAAACGAGGCTCTAGGAAGGGGAAGGTGCGGTCCAACAAATGGACGACAAGAGCAGTGTGATGGCTACCCCATCAAATCCGGACATGGAAAGAATGAGGACCGAGAACTGGAGGAGAAGCGCCAGAGGCTCAAGACCTCAAGACTACAAGAGTTGAGAGAAAAGTGGAGGAGAGGAGAGACTTGGGGCTGGAACAAAGGAGGTTCCAAGAGGAGGAGCACCACAAGAAGGTGGTGCACAGGATGCGGGTAGTGAGGAGAAGATTTTGGCATTATGCCCTTCGCAAAATTGGCCAGCCACCAGGAAGCAAGGAGGAGAATGTGACCTCCATGTCAAGGTGGGAGAATTGACCACCGCAAGAGATGCCTACAAGGGTAGGTGTGAGGATGGAGAGTGGCCCACTGGAGATTGATGATCTCCAAATGATCACAGCTTGGGGCTCACCTCACAATAGATTTTGAAGGCCAACAATGAGGTGCTTGGCCAAGAGGAGGACATTGGGTCCTCATGATGATGACAGAAGGAGCCGCAGCAAGTGCAGGCCTGATTTTGATGAGGCTAAGTGACATGGACTCCGAGGAACTGAGGAGTCAAGGTGAGGAGGAGAGCGCCGTGGAGAAGATGGCGGAGAGCAAGGAGGGGGACAGCCTCCCCTGGGGTCACCTACCACGGAGAGTCCCACTACCGTGGTAGACAACACACGCCAGTCCGCCGACCACCGGGTAGGAAGCGCCGCGCGCTGGGAGTGCCGCTGAGGCCCGGCCGAGGGAAGGAGCCGGGGTCCTAGTGACACACCCCCAAGAATAGGAAGAGGAGGTGGGAGACAACCCCACCGAGGACATGGACGGGTCCGACCTGAGGAAGGAGGTGAGAATTCTCACCCCACGAGCAAGGGAAGAGCCGAGGCTGTGAGAGGAGCCATGCAAAAGGGCCCAAGATTAGGGGACATCGCCGATTGGGGAGAAGACTGAGAATGCTCCATGATAGGTATGGACAAATCAAACAGAGGAAGAGCTGAAGATTCACCCAAGAGAGAAGAAGAAGGAGAAGGAAAGGATCGACTACCATGAAGTTACCAAGTCCGCTGACTACCGCGGTAGGGTGCTGAAAGGGCGCCCGAGCGCGGAGGGGGGCGCGATTGCTGGACCAGGAGGCGCGCCGCGAGATGGAGGAAGGGGCAAGATTGTACTTGCCCCACACATTAGGAAGACAAGGAGGGAGCAAAAGGAGGGCGAGGGAGCCAATCCACAACGGGCCACTACCCAAGAGGTGAAGACTAGATATGGTCAAAGACCATAAATGCTAGGGAAGAATAGAAAGGATAGGTGTAAATCGACATCCTTAAGGATGACTTAGGTGAAGTTGCTAGAATAGAATTTACCAATCGATAATAGACTTAGGTGCCGCCTTAAATGTCATGTAGGAAATAATAGAAAATTGGAAAAGGTGACCTGCAGAGGGTCACCTAAGGGAGGTTGTATGGAAGGCCTCCTATAAGAGGAGGAGGATTTCACAAAGTAAAGTATCATGTCTTATGCCCATACGCGAGTCCTTTGCCTTGTAAAGGAATTTCGTGCGGCCGTGAGCCAACGCAGTCTGGTAGAGAGGAAGTCGCGTGGTTCTGAGTGCTTGGTGGAGGAAGTGCCTAAACGAGTTGCTCCCTTGTGAATGGTTGGTGAAATTGCTTTGCTTTGGGTGTGTGGCAATGCCTGTGGAACTCGGCTTGAGGGTAGACTGGAAAGACTCGGAGGTTCTCGTCTGTGTCAAACTCAGCAACCGCCCAAGGAAGAACTTGCGGTGGAGGCCGACCCAGCCAGCTGTGCCGTAAGGGCGAGTCAAGCCAAGAAGCCCGAATCGAGGTTAGAATAGGAGGAAGAGGATGAGGAGATGAGTAGAGATTAGAGTGTAGGTGTTAGTGGAAGGCCATGAGCCTAAGGGACGAATCCCAAATCAAGTAAAAGAGCGCTCCCCGAGTGGAGAAGAGTGGTCTTAGAAGTAGGGAAAATTGCGTGGACTGTGGTCCCTCGGCGCCGTGATAGGCTCCTCCGCTAAGGTGACCTCGAATTGTGTTGTTGTAGGTCGAGGATTGGTGATTTTTCAAGCAAGTGGTGCACCGCCAAGAGGGAGAGTAGAGGGCGCCTTGCTTGCTTAGAAGGTCGAGAAGTGTGTCTCAGTAGCGATCGCATCACAAGGCCTCGAACTTTCACACAAGTCTCAAGGGACGAAACCCAAGGTAATGATGAAGTGATAAGTGCCGCTTAGAGGGGGAAGCCACTTGAGCCCCGGTTTTCCCTCCCACGCCCGCCTTCATTTGAATATGTACAATGGTGAAGTGGAAGGCGCTCACGGCCACACGCATTCAATCTCACCCAAGTCCCGAGACGATAACACATACCGAGTATATTGGTCCCTATCCACGAGGCCACAAGTCAAGCTTCCCACCATATTCTTCCATGTCCAACCGGATTTCAAGTCATCCTTTCTCCCGTTAGAGTGTGCCGATAGTCTCCGATTGTTTCTTTCAACGCATCACATCCTTCCGCGGCCCACTCGCATATCCTCCAATATGATAAATATTTGAACCACCACAAGCGACGGGCCGAACAACCCTCGCCTCCTCAACTCCTCGATGTTGCTTTCTCACGCTCCATGCCTGAGATGACCGTGGCAAGAAGGTTTTGAAGGAATGCAATCAAACTACCCAATCGGATATGCTTCTAACATCGAAATAAGCTAGCTTCGTGCAAAGTGGGAGTTTAAAAGCACACGATTGGCATGTACTAATGGAAATATACTTCCCAATTGTTTTAAGGGAAGAATTAAACCGAGATGTGTACAAGGCGGTGGCGGGTTGAGCAAACTTTATCGGTGGATATGCCAGCGAGAATCTGTGGCATGAGGTGGGAAGAATGCAGTGCATCAAAGTCATGTGCGACTTGGAGAGGGAATTCCCACCTAAATTGTTTGATATTTCCACCCACCTCATTATTCATCTTGTGGATGAGGTCGCACTTCTTGGCCCCTGCTCATGGATGTATCCGGTTGAAAGATATCTAGGAAGGAGGAAGGAAGACATCCGACAACGCAAAGAAACCGAGGGAAGCATGGCGAGGGTATGTTCGAGAGGAGGTCATTATGTTTGCAAAGGCTTACCTTCGCGACATCATCCGCAAAGCCCATATTTACGGTGAGAAAGATGACGACGCGACGGTGAACTGCTAGGAATGGGCAAGCCATACAAGTTCACCACGCCGGAGCTCCACCAGTCCACAATTTTGTGTTGAGACACACGATGGTTCTTGACCCTTCTGCCTTTACAACGAAGAGGTCATGGATGATGGTGATGAAGGTGCAATCTTTCCGGGTTCAAGGCCGGGATTCGGAAGGTGGGAGTCATCACTTATGATCACTGATGTTGCCATAATGGATGGGCCTTCTATTTCGACTACTTATAGGCACATGTGGAGCAATGGTAGCCACCACGCACCCAGACGAAGACCCGCGCCACCTGTGAGGTGACAAAGTATGTCATGGGGAGACGCACAATGGACATACTATGGCAATGTAGCAAATAATTCGAGTGCAGGTGCGGATTCGAGCCAATGGTCCTTAAGGTCAAGTGGTTTGAGTGTAATCCAAGGGAGATCCCAATCCATTCGCGAAACTTACGGTGGATTTGATCTCGTTCACCGGAAGGCACGCATATGTTGCGATGGAGTTGACACTTTCATATGGCCACATGTTACACAATGCATATTCCATGCTAAAGCACGGTGAGAATAGAGGCCGGCTTTGCGTCACGCCGCTGGTGGAGTGGAGGGAGAGCGAGTCGACAATAATGACTTCATAGAATTTTCTTCTTATGCGACTTGAGTTGGAACACTTCGTATGAACATGGGTTTCCATACAAAAAAAGGCAACCTTAGGCAACCTTAGCGCGGTCAAGAGGCGACTTGACATTGGAACACTCACCGCCTAAGGCGTGTTATCGCCGCAACGCTCTCGGACCGAGTATAGGACCCACCATGCCGCTTTCTCCAAACCATTCCGCAATGGGGGGAGATCCGCACCAGTCCATCCAATGTGTAATATCTAGCAACAATGACCCACCTCCAAAGACACGCCCGCGCATCCAAAACCTCGACCGCAGTTGCAAGCCATCGCCGCGCTGCCTTCATCGCGGAAGTTGGGTGGTGGAAGCGGGCGGTGCCCATGCGCCCGCCCACGCTTATGGTACCTCCACCTCGCAAGAAATTGGTCAGATCCGCTTCCATCCTCCGCCATGCCCATTACACGACACCGCAAAGCCGCCCAAACCATAAGATAAAGAAAGATCGAGCCCGCAAAGACAATATGGCCGGTGAATGCAAGGCTCAGAAATCCAAGGCGCAGAATCGACCGTAGTCTTCAATGCGTAAAACCAGAGGGCAAAGGGTGGAGGGAGGAGGCTAAATGGAAGCCTTATATCCCGAGAAAGGCTGCAATTATGACAGTGCGCATGACGAGGATGGACTCATGGTCGCCACTTCGACAAGTGTGAAGTGCATGGAAATATTCCCGCTCGCTGTCACCGTCCTGAGAGAACGCGGCTTTCCATTTTAATGTTCCATACAAGGCTATATACCATGTTTGAGGAGAGGCGGTGTCCTTGGAACATGGTCTTTTCAACAAGATACCATGTCCTTGAACCATGATATTTCCATACCATGCTCCTTGGAACATGGGGATGTCATGATTCCATAGAGCGGAAATTATGCATTTGTGTATGTACCTTGTTCCTTGGACCATGGTATTTTTGCACAAACCATGTCGTGGGGACATGGTGATGGCATGAGAGGAAGTTCCTTGGTTGATGGGTTCACGCCTATATATGTCATGCTATATATATGGGCGGTAACCATGAATGACATATTGAATGTCGTGACAACCGCGCATTCGTGCACTTGAGTCATGTACTTTGTCCGGAGAGGCCGCCGCGAAAGGAATGTGACACCACGCATGTTGGATGGTCGGGCCTAAATGTCGCTATTGATGATATGTTGGGTGCTGACAAGAATGCGTGACATGACAATGAGATGATGCAAGCCGCACGCTGCTCAAAGTTGCGCCGGGCACGCCTGCTGCACGAATGTGACACCACGCCTCCGACATGTTCTGGGCATCAACTTCATCATCACGTATGTGCAAGACGCCCGCCTCATCCATACATGGCTCCGAGCCGACGAAACGACCCTCCAGCGCTTATGAATGACCCGTAGCCGAACAAAGGTCGTGGTCCTCCATGAGGGTTCAATCGGACAGAGTGAAAGTGCAATGCGCGGGTGAAGGACCGCGACGCCCCAGCGCTTTGGGCGCCAACGGTTAGCATGAAGACGCCGTAACCACCTACTTGCGCTGCGTGTGAGGCAAGACAATTGTTCATGAGGCTGGAGTTGCCAACGACCGCCATATGCGAATGGGAATAATCAAGCCCGGGATCTGTGGGTGAAATGGAGTCCAATGTATTCATATATATGGACGGAAAGAGGCATTTACATTGGCTAATATCGCTCGGATTGTGGGATGCTAGGGTTTTCGAGCCGCCTCTACGGAATCGACACGCCTCGCCATGCACACCGGGTTGAAGAAACAACAGAATGACTAGGAGCTTTGAGGCTAGAAGAAAAGAATTGTCCATACATGCATGAGAATTGGATCCAATTTGGAATGTGAAGTTGCTTTTGAGATTGTAGATTGGGTGCTTGGCGATGATCGCAACTCCGAAAGCCATGCCAAAGGTTGCCGGTGACCTTTTTGCTTTGACACTATTCGTGGGAAGGCATTTGCCTCCCTGCAAAGTATATGTTATATGAGTTGTGTGAATTTCGCTATAGGAATGAAACTAAAATAGAGATTTAAATGTCCTCAATGGAAATCAGAACGCGTGTGGTCAGAATTAACGGAACCCGTTATGCCATAACAAGAGATTACTTGAAGTGTAAGACATGCACGCCACCGCTCAAATGCCGTGTCTTGACTACCATCGCTACCGTCGCATGCGAAGCGGTGCATGGGGTTTTGTGCAGGTCATTTGAAAGGCGTAACATTTATCACATGCCATCACAACTTCACTCAAATCTTATCGGCAGATCTCCGCACCACCGCGGGAGTACGGATGGCTCTACCATGGACCAATTTTCCTCGGTGCAAGTCATTTCAACAACGTGGCGAAGAAACCAAAACGGATGGTCTCGTCCGAACCGACGCCTTCCATACTTCCGACCCAATTAGGCGGTAAGCCACATGGTTGGCGACTAAGTCACTAAAGGTGGTCGCAACATGAGGAATGGTGAACATGGCGGTGGCGGCCTTGAGGAATTCAACCTCCCATCTCCGCACACCGACTTGCACGCGAGTGGGGGATACACCGATCACCATGGAGTTCCCACAATGACACGAAGACCACGCGATCCGCCTCATTCCAAGCGAGTGTCCGATCCAAAGCCCATGACAATCGATGCCGGGCTCGCAGTACCCGATTTCCGACGCTGGACTATCGGGCAAATGGCAATGCAACTGTCATCCGAGGCGAAGACGGCGGAAGTTTGAACGCCCGCAACACTTCACCCTACCCACCCGACGGCGTGGATTCGCAGGAGGTCAAGGAAATGCGCGATCCGTCTCCACCTGACCGCCGTGGCGGCCGCATTGCATAATGCTTGGGGTCGGAGCTTTGTTGCTGGGCAATCAAGGCTACGCATCATTGGGTAAAATGGGCCACCTTCGCTTGTTGACCACATGGACAACACGCACGCCATGGTTTGGTGAGAAAACATGGAATGTGGGTTCGAGAGCGGCCCAGCCCATGGCACCTGGCAACGCAAACCTCCCGGGATGAGGAAGTGGAAGGAGGGGCGAGGCGTTGGCAAGGTGAATGAGTTGCTATTCGGGCTTGATACCCAAGACACAAGGAATTCTTGAACTCATTCGACAAAGGCTACCAACAAGATACCGTGTAGGTGGAGCGAATTGTCAAAGTCAAGGAGGAAGACATTAAGATGGCACAGCTTCCTGGACTTGATGAAGGGCAGGGTGCCCATTTTTAGCCAACATACAAGGAGTCAACCAACAGATGTAGACACCAAGGCTTGTGCCTTAGAGGAAACAAAGGGAAACAGTCCTCAAAATTCAAGCCACCCATGGTGGATGACAAGGTATGGCAAGAGGTGCTTACATGGGCACGGGTTGAACTTCACAACATGGCAACTTTTTCCAAAGCTCAACTAGCCGCAAAGGCAAGACTCAAGGGATGGAGGGCCTAACCAAGATGGCTGTTGTGGGAAGAAGGATGGATCTACAAGTTCCATGCATGGAGGATCGAAGAGGAGCTTGAGGGGGAAGGGAAAACATAGGAGGATGAGAACGAGGGGAAGCCGAGACGAGGAAGAGGAGGGTCATGAGGAAGACAGGAGATGGAGGTAGGCTGATGATGGGAGTGATCTTGACGCCGAAAGTGCACAATTCCAGTGAAGAACCGAGGTCGTGAGACCCAAAACCAAGGGGAAGGGAAATTGCCGAGGAAAGGGGTGGCCCCACATATGGAAGTAGTAATAGGGCTGTGGCAGCTTCCAAAGGAAAGACGTAAGGGGAAAAGCAAGCGGTCATCGCTTGTGTAAGATTGGTGTTCAGATTGGTCACTTTCTTGTTTTGGTATGCATCATCCGTTGTTTGGTGTCCGATGCGGGAGAACCATCCTCGCAAAGCCGGATCATGCACCAGAAAGACGGCGAAACGCAAGCACCGATCGTGTGTAGAAGGTCGCGAGCAGAAAAGGCCAAAGGCCGCAAACGCATCCGGAGCGACAAAGCCGTCAAATACCCCGCTCGCGAGTACGATTAGATAGCCATATGCATATGGCTTATGGTGCATTAGCCTTCAGTGCTGGCCATAAAACATGATACAACGATTTACAAATGCTCTGGAATTAATGCTTTTGTTCTAGATGGTGTATGCCAAATATGCAAAAACATACAATCCTCATACATACAAATACATCAATATGTTTTCACGATAAATAACGTGTACGGATGGGCAAAATAAGTGGCTTTATAATACCTACGAAATGACATTTGTCGAGAAGCCAAACACCTGTGAAGAAATCGAAAGGCGATGTGTGGCATCCATAAAGGGCATCCACGGTCCACAGCCCGCATCAGGGTGGCGCATGAATGTGGCTTGTGCACATAGCGCACGCCCCTTCATGTCGAACGGCAAACCAATCCCGCCTAATCCATGCTCACCAACCCTGTGCCCAACCTCGCTCAACCAATCATTACAACGAATCGCCTTCTAACAATTTAATTGTATCGCTACTGGCTCGGGGACCAACCAACTGCTATAAATGGACATTATAATGTAACAATAGGACGAGATATATGTTACCAAAAGCGTGACATACCCACCTAGTTCCTAGTAGGGCACCGCATCAAACTCTTGGGGCTTTGTTATATATAGCACTTATTGAGGATGCAGCTTACTGAGTTTGTTAAGATGGATATGACTATGCGTAAAAGATGTAGGTGATTGAGCTTACTATAAGTATATAGAAGTGGGTAAATGGGAAACATATACCCCATATTGAGTAGGAAACGTGAGTGACACTTTTTAGGGTTTTAAAAGGGGTGAGACCAGCTAGCTATAGTAGGTTCAGCTCTTTGACTATTGTCTTTGTGTTGTTTGCTCAAAGTTGCTCTTCATTTGTGTTTTAAGGCCTCGTTTAGGTGGTCTTAGTTTTGCAATTCTGAACACTTGCTTTCTTGACACTTGACCCTCTTGAAGCATGGCTAGCTTCCAATCTCAACAGGTTATGGGCCCACACACCAAGGCATGGTGACACTACAAGTCATTTCCAAATTTGGTGGTAACAACTTCAACTTGTGGAAGTTCAAGATGCGATGTCGAGAAAGGCTTGTGGGGATAGTGTCGAACAGAACGCCTATAGAAGTGGAGCGACAATCCAAGTGGGACGAGAATGCAAAAGCTTTTGCAACCATTTGCTTCAATTTGGAAGATGCACAACTAATGCATGTGACTTCTTGTAAGACTGCAAGGGAAGCTTGGCAAAAGCTGGAGGCGCTATGAGAACAAGAGCCTTGTGAACCGCTTGTTTTGAGGAGAAGGTTCTTCACTCTTCAAATGGGTGAGAATGATGTGTCATTGAGCATGTAGACAAAGTGAGGAGTTTGTCACAACAGCTGTTGGAGCCCCGTCGATGATGACTTGGTGATGACTCTTCTTGCAAGTCTTCCAGAGTCATACAACAACTTGATCGTGGCTTTGGAGTCAAGAATAGAGACTTTGACTTTTGAGATTCTTGTGAGCACTCTATGAAGAGACAAAAAGAAGAGAAAGGGAAGATATATGAGGAATCAGCTTTTGTGGCCAAAAGCCTCGGAAGAACACTCAAGTTCCATCAAGCTAGGGAAGGTCCTTCTCAATCTGTAGGAGGATATAGAAGGTCCAACATAACTTGCAACCATGGCAAGGTTGGACACATTACAGGAACTGTTTCAAGAAGCAAAGGGACGAAAGCAAGACCTCAAAGCAATGTGAAGACTTTGATGAGGCCTTTGTGAGTACACATCACCACTCAAATGAAGCTGACAGGTGGTATATCGATTCAGGAGCTTCGGAGCATATGACCAATAGGCGTGAATGGTTTCACTCTTTCAAACCCACTCCTGCAACTAACATTTACTTGGGTGATAATTCGAAAAATGTGAGGGAGAAGGAGTTGTATTTCTAACCATGACCACTCCTAAAGGGCCTATTCGGGATGTTAAAGAAGGTCCTCTATGTGCCAGCCTGAGCAAAAACCTCTTCTCCGTTAGCGGCTACCTCTCAAGGGTTGAGAGTGAGATTTGAGGAAGCTGGAGTGACCTTCACGAATGCAAAAGAAGAAGTGAGAGCACAAGGAGTGAAGGTTGGAAAGATGTATTGTTTAAGTGGGAGTGGTGCCAAGCTCAAGAATGGAGGCAAATGTGGTACAAGAGCACAACAACAAGCTACTATTGTGGCACCAAAGATTGGGACATCTTGGAGTTCAAAACATCAAGCTCATGGAAAGAAAAAGAAAGAGGACTTGAGCTTGGAGAGGAGGAAGATATAGGTATTTGTAGAGGTTGCATGATGGGAAAGCAACATCGATTTCCATTTCCAAAGGGAGGAAGTAGAGCTAACCATGTGCTAGATTTGATTCACTCGACATTTGTGGCCCCATGAAGACCACATCTCTAGGAGGGCCAAGTATTTCCTCACTTTCACAGATGACAAGTCAAGGTATACCAAGGTTTACTTCCTCAAATCCAAGGATGCCTGTTTATCCAAGTTCAAGGAGTATAAAGCACTTGTGGAGAATCAAATTGGTAGAAAGATAAAAGTTTTAAGGAGTGACAATGGAGGTGAGTATATGTCCAAGGATTTTGAAACTTTTGCAAGGAGCACGGAATCATGCAACAATTTTCGCCCTTACACTCCTCAGCAAAATGGAGTTGCGGAAAGGAAAAATAGAACTTTGGTAGAATGTGCTAGGAGCATGCTTCATCATCAACAATTGGGCTATGAGTTTTGGGGAAGCCATACAACTGTCTACCTAACTAATAGAAGTGCAAGTGCATCACTAGAGGATATGACACGGAGGAATGCTGGTTAGGAGGAAGCCTTCTATTGCTCACTTGCATG
>VJWM01000380.1:0-26165 GCA_010909165.1 Anthoceros angustus | reverse complement strand
AATTGATTGCGCCATTCGAGATCAAGTGCTCAGGCGGTCGGCCTTTCACGCTGCCGCTTGTCCGCCCTTCCACGATTCCACTTTCCTTCTTGCAATCGCCGCCACCGCCCTCAAAGGTTGCCTCCTTGTCCCATGCTTAAACACCGCCAAAGATGCGTGCTCTGTGTTACCCGCTTGTCCACCATGCCCACTCCGGCCCCAAACTTGAGCGTGTGCACACTTTGCGTCACTTGCGGCAAAGTGTGCACTTGGTGTGCTGTGGGTTGAACTGCGTGTTGTGGCAACGGAGGTCCACATTACCCTCAATGTCGCTGTAGTCCCGGGATTCGCTCCCAAGGGAATGGTTTGTGCCAAAAGACGCTATCTTCTATCACTACCAACCTTTGCCTAAGTGACTGGACCGCTACCACTCCTTACACCTATCTACTCAACTACTACTCCCCTCGCCTTATCCAACTACCACGGATCTAACTTCCCGACCGCAAATCTGCTCCATTCCACCCCTGCGCGAATGGTTTGACGGAGAAAACGAATGGGCTGTGTACAATCTTGACCAAGGTAACTGTGACTCACATGTATGATTGGGACACTAAGCTACATTCAGTGCTATGGGCTTACAGGACAGCAGAGAAGGTGACAACCAAGAAGACCCCTTATTATTTAACATATGGCATGTCTCCTGTGATGCCAGTTGAATTTGAAGTACCTACCTATAGAATCATGGAGGATGAGCGAGAGATAGAGTGTAGCTAGACTAGAATCTTTCATAGAGCATGAGGAACGAGGGAAGATGCTTTAGAAGAAACTCAGCGAATTCAGGAGCTTAGAAAGGATAGGCATGATGGGAAGTTGAGGAAGCAAGAAGCTATCATGGCCGGGGATTTGGTTCTTCTATATGATAGCCGCTATATGGACTTCCCAGGAAGCTTAGATTGAGATGGATGGGACCTTATGAGGTGGTGGCGTATGAGAATGGATCCGCAATTACGCAGTGGATGGGGATTTGTTGCCAACTAGAGTGAATGGGTGGAAGGTTAAGAAGTACCTTCAGCCCGAGGTATCTGTTGTTTGCGAGGACGCAAACAGTGAGGAGGGGAGTATGTGGAACGCAAAAGTTTGGGCAACTAGCTTAAATGAGTTCGTTTGAACAGCCCACACTCTTTGCTAGAAATGGTTTGGTGAAGACATGCAAGGAAATTTTTGCTCCTTTTGAGCGGAGTTGTAGGACCATGTCAAGACCAGGAGATGGGAAAAAAGCGGTCAAAACAACCGGTGAGGAAAAGGTAACCTACATGAGTGGTAGAGGTGTCCTATAGTGAGCAATGGCGAAGAGCCGCTGTGGGTGCATGCACTGGTACATGTGGCCGATTCAAGACAGAGATAGTAAATCACGAAGAGGCGTTCTTGTGCTTGTAGTAGAGGTTGGAAGACCTCCGTAGAAGACCGGACAAAAGGTATAAGGTTCCTCAAGACGCCTTGACATCCTAAGCTCCTTGAAGATGACGCTCCTAGAAATAGTATTGAAGGCATTCTCGACATCAACTGTAAGACCACCCACTCGGGTGGGTATCAAATACATACCTTCCTCAAGCACCACTGTGTGGTGCTCGAGTGGCAATGTAATTGAAGGGGTTGAGGTGCTGGAGAAGGACCGGCGGCTGAAGGGCAATATGCGGTGAGAAGCCGCATGGCGGCTTCCCCCTTGATGGGCGCCCAAGCTTAAGGCGCTTGTCCATAGCGACAAGCACGCTACTAGAACATGGGAAATCCGGTGAGGCATCTCACCCACAGGCCACCGCGGCGGATAAAGAGCTATGGGGAGCCACTAAATGGATCTTGGGATGAAAAAAGGTCCACAGGTGTTCAAACACCATTCACGATAACTTCGGAGGATGAAGATGTGGGGTTGTAGAGAGTGCTAGAGCAAAATCGATAGGGAGAAGGATCCTCAGGGATATAGTTGGATATGTGGGGATGGCATCATGGTGCTAGATGGAGGTATGGAGGGCAGCAATGGTCTCTTGAGGCGAGGGCTGGGGAAGGGTCGAAGAGCCTGGCAAACATATTCGCTGGCTAAGCAACTTGCAACACAGGTTTGTTGCATTACACAGGACTGTTCAAGCTGTCTGATTCCGGAGCCTTGGCGGTCGCAAAGCCTCCCACGGAGGGATGGCGATCCACCCGGCCAGCCGAAAGGCAGCTAGCAACTTCCGTGCCGAGCCCCACCCCTAGTACAAGACACCACAGGGAGAAGCAAGAGGCACCAAGCTAACTCGTCACGGGATCGGCGCAGGCGATCAAGGGAAGGCAGAATGCAGGCATCATCATACCTCTGCGGCTTTCCTCACGTTCTCTCTACTCTCTCTTCTGCTTACCGTTACCCCTCTCATCTTACCTTGATTACCCCTCTCCCTCTTCTGCTTCCTCGTTACTCCTCTATGGCTTTCCCTCCACGTTCTCTCTACTCTCTCTCTCTTTTCTTACCGTTACCCCTCTCCCTCTTCTGCTTCCCAATTACCCCTCTCCCTCTTCTACTTCCCAATTACCCCTCTCCCTCTCTTCTACTTCCCCATTACCCCTCTCTCTCTCTTCTGCTTCCCCATTACCCCTCTCTCTCTCTTCTGCTTCCCCATTACCGCTCTCTCTCTCTTCTGCTTCCCCATTACCCCTCTCTCTCTCTTACCTTCCCCATTACCCCTCTCTCTCTTCACTTCCCCATTACCTCTCTCTCTCTTACCTTCCCCATTACCCCTCTCTCTCTCTTCTGCTTCCCCATTACCCCTCTCTCTCTCTTCTGCTTCCCCATTACCCCTCTCTCTCTCTTCTGCTTCCCCATTACCCCTCTTCGTGTAACCCAAACCCGGAGCGATATTCTTAGACCTTGTCTTCCTTGAGGCCTTCCCAAACCTGGAGCAATATTCTTGGACCCCGTCTTCCTTGCCTTCTTCGGTACATAGAACCCATCTTCCGGGTTTTCTCGAGGCCTTGAGGCCTTCATCTTCGAGAGGTACATGTGAGCGTTCCGACCTTTCATTTGAACGGAGGCGCCTTACATTTGCAAAATCGAAGAAGATTTCATTGACAATCAGGTTGGTAAGCGAAAGATCGAGGTGGGATGTACCTGAATATTAGAACTCCACGCACAAACCTTTGGAAGGGCCCTGAATTGGAAATAGCTAGAACAATCAAGTCAATCTGGTGCGCTCACAAGCCACCAGATTCTAAACAACCAAATGCCCTTACATCTTGTCGCGATAGTGTGCAATGGAAGCTCCATGGTTGGAAGCGATCCAGAATGCAACAAAGGCATGACTATGTAAGGCACACAATTCGACGTGGTCATTCCAATAAGGAAGATGCTTAGAAAAGATCCAGCTTCTTCTTCAAAGCCATCTGCTTCCACTTTGGAAGTTGAGCAAACTGCTGCTTGTCCATCCCGAAGAGCTTTTCAAACTCAACACTGCTCAAGTATGACTGTACAAAGAGACATGCATCAGCATAGGCATGGAAACATGATATCCAATGAGTGACAGACGAGAGAGAATTCCTGATCATGTACTCATTCACAACATTCAATTGTACAGTGGGAAGGGAAGAAGTAGACCTCTCTCCTTGTCGCATCGATGGAACCAACAGGATACAGTGAGCCAATTTTCAGGCACTAAATGGAAAACATCGCCAGGAACATCCTCATTCACAATTTCTTCAAATTCTTCAGACACAACTGTCTCATACTCGGGGCTGATGTCAGACTGATCCAAGACATGAACTTTTTGACTTGGAGAGGACAAAGCCACCCAGTTACCTTCTGCAGTAATGAAAAGCACATCAGAGACAGTCTCTAAACGACAACAACAACAAAACAGCTAGGACAGGCAACCTCACCCGGACCATTGTGAGGCCGCAGATTTGGAGGTGTCTCAAGCACAGATGAGAGTGCTGCTAGAGCAGCTGCTCGTTGTGATGCAGGTCTCATGATGGAACCATCCAGACGTGAAGCAACTGTCTGTCCAGATGGTTCCGCCCCTGGAGACTGTTTCAGAGCAGTGACAGTTTTGCTCGAAGCGCTTGATGACACATCCCAGCCACTGGAGAGTTCCACATGCGACAGTGCAGCCATGGCTGCGGCCTCTGTGTGGATCCTCCTTCCACTTTCGATTTGTGCAATTTGTTTTCCATCCCAGCTTGTGTCTTGAGCGCAACAGATGCACCCCTATCAGTAGAATCCAAAGTTGAGTCTGAAGTCGGATCCAGAACCCTAACTGGAGAAACTGTGTGGCCAGGCACCCTTCGCTTCAGGCCCTGTAAAGCAAGTCGATGTAAGATCTGTTAATACACCTACAGCTCTACAGAAGACGTAAAACAATAAGGGACACCAGCAATGACAGAGAGACCTCCGTGTCTTGATTGAGGCGTCGCCCCTGAGTAAAGGCTAACTTCTGTTCGTAGAGATCAGAAAGAGGCTGCATCGCATTCTTTGGGAGTTAGTCTTCTCAGCTCCCAAGCTTCTCTTATGTTGAATTGTGTATTTCCATCAACAACTCTTACAATAGCTTTTGCCGTATCCCAGGAAAACCATCTAGTGAAGAATGATGGCTCGTATCCTTGTAACACTTGATACAGTGGCATTAATGGCGGCAATCCTTCAGTTACAGCAGCATGATTAATATATGCCTGCAGGCCAACAGTGGAATATATCACCCAGTACATTGATATATACAATCTCTTTCATGCTGGAGCTGATGTACGTTATCAAGCAAGCACCTGGCCAAGGCTGAGCGCATCGGTTCTGCTGTCGCGTACATTGCTGACCTACCCACACAAAACTTCCAAGGAAGTGTCCAAAATTACTATGTCATCACTCAACAAGTCATCCTGATCGAAGTTAAAGACTTCCTTAAACTGCCAAACACGGCACGACATCAAGACCTGCATAAACATGATGAACTCAAGACAAACGATAGTCTGCCACAAAGTAGGAGATCCACTTACGTTCTCCTGCATCTTGACACAGTCCAAACAATACGTAGAGCTGATTAGGCAAATTAAAGTGGACACAGCTAATTGACTAAAAACGAGAATGTCTGTATGCAAGTGCATAAAACGACAATATTAATTTGACGAGCTGCTACGTGTGCTGAACAATCACAGCTTGAGAGTGCGTTCAAAAATCGATGATCAGAAACCTTTTCCATGTACATGACCAAACATGCGAGGATCCTTTTAGGCGCGTTTTGGTTTTGGAGTACCATAACCTCTTTGCCCCAAGTGCATTCCAAAAGCTGTCGATTCTACACCTTCTTTTAATGCCTTCACAGGAAACCAGGCTGCTCAAGGACAACTGTCAATGGTTATTGGTGCTGATGGGGTCCCCATTCTCTGTTAGTAGTTCTAGTTTCATAGTCACGACATTCAAATCACACAAGAGCATGCAAAATTCTGGCCAGGCATGTAGAACACGTGATTGCCACTTGTACCTTAAATTTCTCTGCAACTTGGAGTGCCATTTTTGCTCTGCCGGGCTTGTCGAGCTGCCGTACCAGAGGAACAACAAAGCCTCCGTGGCAAGAACAAAGCACTCTCCTGAATTTAAAGATGTTGCTACCTGCAGACCACAGCAATCATGAGAGCCTTCAGATCACCTGAATGTCAGTGTTGCTCGTAGGACTTGTGCCCCAGACAATCATAATTGACACATCCTTCAATCTGCAGCTCAGACCACAAGCACAAGCACACAGGTTCAAGAACCTGCCAATGATGTCTGCACAGGGCTGTTATGGTCCCGAATGAGCTTTTGTTATGAGATCTTGCTCCTGCTTCAAAGATGTAAACCCTAAATTCTGGAGGGATACCCAGCCAAAAGTGGACACGTACCGCATCAACTTGCATGGCCTGCATGCTCCAGGGCCCTGTTTGTTGTACTCGAAGTAAGGTGACCCAGTGATCTGTTGAGGTCACCCTATCGCCCCCGTTTCCAGAATTTGGGATTAAAGTATCAGCACTATGTGCAGCCTACGGGAAGAACACAAAGAACTTAAAGAAAAATATGCATCCTGACGGTAGATCTCCTTACATTCAACACAAACCTAGAGACGGCCCAAGATAATATAACCAGCAGACGAACCTCCAATACAATCATGGATCTGAACAAAGCACTAAAGTATGCAGGTTCCTTTCCTTGGTGTATGCGACCCTGCAAGGAAAGTGATGTGAGATTGAGGTTCTGTACACGGAGGAATCCACCAAAACTGAGTCTCAGCAAGTCAGGTTTTAAGATGACCAC
This sequence comes from Anthoceros angustus, assembly GCA_010909165.1. NCBI lineage: Eukaryota > Viridiplantae > Streptophyta > Anthocerotopsida > Anthocerotales > Anthocerotaceae > Anthoceros > Anthoceros angustus. The sequence goes on along the minus strand of VJWM01000380.1, from coordinate 19,882 downwards.
AGACAGAAAACCTCAACCTGAACAGGGCCTTCACTCTGCTTGAAATCTCGCTGCAGAAATCTGCAGCAATACTTTGGTCGGTCTGCAGCCAGCCGGGTATAAGGAGTATAGAAGAAAATGGTGCTGAAGAAGCGCCTCTTGACCATCTCTGTCCTAAAACCTTCAGGGCTGAAGCCAAGCTCAAGTAGTCAGCCGCACCGGCAAGCTATGTTGTCCAAACCATAACAAATGACAACATTGTTCTTTCGATCTGGGCCTGGAAAGCTGTACACCACAATGTAGCAATGGCCAGAGTAAAACTTCCCAAATTCTTCTGTGGGGACAGAAATTTTTGAGGTATTGATGACCTGCCAGATCTGACAAAAGAAAGTATTCATTTAGAAAGTATCTGCTTACCTCCGTGCAAAGGCAGTTCACATATACAATGAAACTGATCCTCAATTCCTAACTATTTGAAGTTTGCAGAATGGACGATCAGTTTGAGCTCTCCTGAGGTCCGAACATAGTTCAGTCGCATTCCCTACATTAAAATATCCTACAACACAGGAAGAGAAGGACTGCGAATACAAGCAGTGTTAAGTTTGATACAGGTGAAGCAGTGCACACCTCCAAATTACTGTCAAGTAGAAGTGAAGGATCTCCTACAACTCCTCCACGAATGCCATTTACGTTGACGCCTTGCTGCTTCAGCAAGGCTGCCAACACAGTTGAAACAAACCCGTCATCATGCTAAATGGGTGAAGCAACATAGTGTTGACTATTTGAAAAAGAAGTAAGGGACAACCAGAAGTTAGATACTGAAAAGTGATAGAACCTGCAATTTTGCCTCTCCCATCTTCAGATACTGCTCTTGTGGCACTAAGTGGCCAGTTGTCAAAGTTGGACCTAAACATAGGTGTTTCAAAACCCTCCATGACTTTTGTAATCTGGGTGTATCCTGGCCTTTTCTGGCTTGTAATCAATCTCTACCATACATACACTCCCATCAGCTCAATCTTCGTGAATCAGATGGAATGTACAGAGCAAACTCTGAAAATGCTTGCCTCGGCTTGTACAGAAGCAGCTTTCCTGTCATTGAGAGAAGTGTTCCTCCCAGTCCACACATAAACTTCAATTCCACAATCTAGAAGGTAGCACTTGTCAGTTGTCAACATTTCTCTTGTCAAAGCTGTAGCCTGAATCTCTTCTTCGTGTCCTGCTGAGATACTTTTCTCATTCCATTCGACATGGCACCAATGTCAGCCCACGCTAGTTTGCAAAGAAGTGGAGACTCAGACTTCTCTTGAATAAAATTCAGCACAAAAATATCTTCTTCCTACGTTGGGGTTGAAGAATACCACAGTAGTTTCACTGTGGCAGCTTCTACCACATCATCATCTTCCGCATCTCTCTTCTTTGTGAGAGGTGCAAAGCCTCAAAAAGCACCCAAAACTGGCCCGTGTCTGCTTCAACTCCGAGCATACCATCATCTGCACACAGTCAACATTTATGACGACGCCACATGAGGAGACGAGGAGGCAAGCACTTCCCCCACATTTCAAACAAGATCACATACCTATTATGACCACCTCACACTTGCCATCATGTTTAGTGTCCTTGATATATTGCACAACTTCCAGAGCCTTGACTCTTTCTTGGATGGTGGATGACTGACCATTAAATTGAAATAGCTTACTGTTTGTGTCGAGGATGAATACATCACTATGATTTAAGGAAGAGCGAGCAAAGGGCACCTGCACAATGCATACACATGTCAACACTAGTATCCTGAGCGTAAGCGACCAAAAGGACAAGAGACACGTCTGACCCACAACGTAACTTGCCTGCTTCACGCGTACCCTCCGTCGACCTTTGCATAAAAAGAGGCAGGGTTTGTATTCCTCTGTCTCAACTTTCTTAAAACCTGAGGACACTCCTCCTTTTAGGGGGATAATACATGGCTTGAAGTAGGACAAAAACAAGTCTGTTTCCTGGCCTTCAACTTCTCTATACTGAACAGCACGCCCACCAAGCGCTGCATCGAGTTCCACTGTCTTCATAGCAGCCACACCAGCCTCATCCTAAATCACCGCTGAGGCTGGTTATGGATTTGGCTTAGCTCACCGGAGAGCCTACTGCAATCTACAGAGGCATACAACTCTACAACCCGACTGGTAAGGTTAAGTCACCTGACTCGTGCCTTTCCCCAGCCAGAAATGGACATCAAAGTGTAGGGCTCCACTCTTCAAGGTACTTGCCTGCAGGTAAAAGGAAAGTGTCATGCACAGTAGCCAACAACGACGAGCAGAAGAATTCACTGGATCATTACCCGCAACACGATATAGGAGTCTCCAGAGTAAAACTTGCCATGTTCACTTCTGGGTAACAGGATAGGGCGGAAAGTTTCGATGCGCCATATCTCCATACCTCTTTATCCATCAGAAATTAAGACTTCCCATATTACTTTGAAAAACAGATTCTGGTCTAATTATTGCTAGCACAGGGCACGATACAAGCAGACCACTGAGGAGCCTGCTGAAGTTCCATGTGACCAAAAGAATGAGAAAAGAAATTGTAAATTACTGATTTGCCCCCTATATTTGTCAGTCACTATTCCAGCTACAGACGCCCGAAGAGGTTGAGAGGATACGCCTTTAAGCCAACGCCTTGGAAGGCAGGGTCGACATCCTTCATCGAAACACCCATCACCAGACTGCAGAAATCCACTGATCCACACTGAGGCAGGGCACGGACTGATCGATCACGCATGCCGATCCCCAGTGTCAGAAGCTTAGAAGCGGGTGGCAATCACATCCGCAACACGCTCAGAAGAGTGCAACATCGGATCAAGAGACCAGTGGCACCTCCATGAATTGGCGAAAGACAGCGTTGAGACTGGCATGCTTACCCGCTGGCGGTGACTCGCAGAGATGACAGATCGCGCACAAAGAAACAACTCAGTGAATTATCCAAGATTGGACGGCCGACGGATCGACCCACAACGACGATCTCAGGCGACAAGAGAACGGCACCACGGTAGTAACAGAAGCAATGAATGCCAAGACGGTGACATTGCTATGGAGAGACAATCTACTGGGGAAAGAGCACCCGCGATGCCATTCCATATTTGGTATCCATGGCCCACCGAAGTTCAGGCTCAACTTAGTGTTTCCTCATAAGTGACACAATCCGAAGTCGGTACACAAAGCTAGGACATCGAAACAAGCCGGCAGGAATCACTTCTGCATTTAATAGAGACGGTCTGATTCTCTCTTCAAGCTTTTAGTCTACGGAAGCCCATCCACCTCGTGTCTGGGCCATAGTGCAACACCAACGTCCTTCAAACGCTGTTCTTTAGATAATCGTGTTGTTTGGAACAATTGCATCCTTTATGATCGTGACAATCCCACCCTTTATGAAGTACCCATCCGTCTCCTCGCTGCCTCTTGTACGTCATCCTTATTTACAATCTGGAAACCATATCAAATACGCCACCAGACATCAGTCAAGTAGTCTTCCCATATTACGCTGTAACAAAACCTATTAAAACTTTTTACATTAATTAAAAATAATATTCTCATCCTTGAACTGACGCACAAAAACGCAAAACAAGGGATAACAAAGACGTACCTTCACATTCTCTCCAATGCGGGCATTCTTGTCAATTATAGCCCTCTTGATGATGGAATTCCGACCTATTCCAATTGGAATGCCTCCTGCAGCTAACAGCTCTTGACGCTGCCCATCTGTCTGTAGAAGCAGAAAAAAAGGTCAGACAAGATGCGCTCGTCAACATACTATCAAGAACAGAGGGACAAAGGGCATAGAACATGTTAGACCAACACAACCAGCAGAAATGTTAAAAGGATGGGCACCAAGACTCAAGTCTGAAAGAGTGTTAATTACCTCATAGTAGTCACACCCATAAGGAGGGCATCTTCTATAAAGGCTCCTTCTCCAACCCAGGACCGTAGGCCCACGACAGAGTGATGTATCTTACAATTCTGCAATACACAAGTATCAGCAACCGAACAACGCAACTCCTGGATCCACCACATCATTTGTTTTGGATTACAATTTAAGTTCAATCTGTCCCCACTACATTCATCAACATTACAAGTGAGAACTCCGGACCTTAATGACACAGCCTTCGCCAATTACGCTGTCAGTGACATCAGCATCTAGCATCTTGGACGGAGGCAAGAATCGGGCAAGAGTGTAGATAGGGGCAGATCTGTCATAGAAACTGCTAACGGGAATAACCAGTCAGCAGCGCACTCAAGTCAAAGTACCAGCGTGAAGATGCCCAAAGCGCAAAAACATGGGTGGGGATAAGAGACCTGAAGTCAGGAATTGGTTTCTTCGTAATGCCTAAGTTTGTAGAACGCCTCAATGGTCCCAATGTCTTCCCAGTAACCATCATAGAGATATGCTTGGACCTACAAAAATCAGCACCCAAAGACTAAAACAACCTTTACCACCTCACTGTGCATTGCTTGGCAAACATTTTCTCCAGTAACTTGGAGCTGGTCAAGTATGGATTAACAGCATACCTTCATCCCTATCCGAGTTGCACCAGGAATAACTTCACAAAATCATTAGCTTCTGGAAAGTCATTTCGCAAGAGTTTTATCATGGCTTCTTTGCTCACGACATAAATACCCATGCTTGCTATATAGGGCAACTCTTTCGCTCGCTCCCCATCCAAACCCAGTACTGTAGTATCCACCTGTTAAACTGAGGCCACTGTCAGCTAGCTGCTTTACGCTCAAAAGTCTCCAACCTCCACAAGTACAAAGGGAAAGATTGGACCTTCATTGCGGAGAGCGCGTCGCCTTTGGGCTTCTCTGCAAACTCAATAATACGTCCCTGATCATCTATCTTCATCAGACCAAACGCCGTTGCACGCTTCTCGTCCATTGGCAAAGCTGCGACCGTAATGTCCGCATTAGTCTCCCGATGTACTTGAATAAATTTCTGATAGTCCATGCGGTATAAATGGTCCCCTGCCAATACCAAGAACTCTAAAACTTGCTGCTCCTCGAAATATTGTCTGACCGCATCTGCTGTTCCTGCGGTCACACAAGCCACCAACGTTGTACATGTGGTTGCGAACACACTACACGTTGAAAGCAAAGGGCAGCAGCAACAGTTTACCTGAAACCAATTGGGGTTTTCGGGACTCTGTTGAGCTGCTAGGACCTCGACGAAGCCCTCGTTCTTGTAGCCGCCCATGTTACTCGCATAGGCGCGCGATAAGTGCCGATTAAGAGAAGCTGAGTTGAATTGCGTGAGGACATAAATTTTCTGAATATTGCTGTTGATGCAGTTGCTGACCGGAATATCTATCAAACGATAATTTGCCCCAAGAGGAACTGCTGGCTTTGCTCGCTTCTTAGTCAGGGGATACAGTCGCGTTCCGGCACCTCCCCCCAATATAATCCCCAACACGCTCTGCAAGTTCGAAAGACATGGTAAGCACAACAATCACCAACTCCCATTACCACAGCATGAAGGACTGGCAACAGTCGATAAATTCTAACTCAAGTACCCTCCCGGCATCTGGATCGAGGCAACTGTCCCCGCTGGCACTTTGTGAGTCGGAGACTGCTCGGATGTGTAGATTATGGAGCTTACGAGACCTCCAGGAAGTGGAATCAATGTTTGCAACGAGAGGGAAGCTTCCCACCGCAGCAGCCGAGGATAAGGAGCGTGACGACGCAGCGCGGCAGAGGGACGGAGGGTATCGCAGCTCTTGCCAGCGACATTACAGACGCACCCATGAGCAGCCATGGTGGCGAAAGACTTTGCCATGACAGCTGTGAGTGTCCTCAGCCAACTTTGCCAAAGGCCCAAAATTGAAGCTCCAACTGCAGAGGCACCTGCACTACCCAGAACCTATCTATGCCACCTAGGTCTTCAGATTAGCTTTCTCGAGGATACACCCCAACTACGGAGCACCTATATATGCCACCTATGCAGATTTGTTTTCCCATGCGCCCCCAATTCTATACCTGGAAACGAAAAAGGAAAATAAAATCTAAACTATATCGAAAATAAAATCTATAACCTTCAAAAGCACAAAAGAGTAGAGGACTGTCTATTATAGTTCACTCGGACGGAATTTTCCATTCATGGACTTAGTACCTAACAACTTGTACCATGGTGTGCCTAAGCTACTTGCCAAGGGCATCCACCCTTCTACAACCCTATCTATAATCGATCTAAGGTGAATGCTTGGACCAAAATAAAACCTAAGAACTTCAAAATGTAACACACATCGAGACCACACTACTCATAACCAAAGTAAAACCCAAAACATTCAAAAGCGGAACACACATAAGGGACCACAGAACAACAAGAAGGGTTGAAGGACGGGTATTAAATAGAATGAGGTGGGTTTCTAATTAGGATATTCAATCCTCATATTATACTATTTTAAAGGTAAATAAATAAAGATATTCTTTAATGGCTTCGCCTATCACTCTACATATTGGGTCCGATAATGGCAGCACGGATTGGGACACACATTCGCATGCTCATATTTGAGAGTGGTCATTCCGAAAGTAATGACCGCCACCTAAGCAGTCATGTCCATAGTGGGGTGGGACCTAGTGACTTCAAAAACGGAGCCGCCTGTGGTAGAAGACTCCACGTGGAGTCCATTAAACTCGGTTTGGTGCCTTGACTAGTCGTAACTTTAGACATGGAGCTTAGTTACTCCTTCTTCTCGTGACCCTTGGGGTCTCTCTTGATGCCCTTTTAGTAGATGGGTTCACTCATCTCCTCTTTCCTTAATAAAAACTTACCCTCACCGTCACCGAGTACGACTTTCCCGCTCAAGTTCTCTCTTCTTCGCTTGCCTCCTGCCCTATCCTCATCCCTTCTTTTGGTTGACATGCTCTCGACGCATCTTGCCGAGCACGGAGTGGAGTAGGCTGCCAGTTCTTGTTTTGTGAGCACAGAGTGCACCGATTTGTGTGGTCAAAGAATGCATCCTCGAGGAAATTGCGGTGGTCCAAGGATGAAGAGGGAGGGGAACTTGAAAGGTGTTTTGGCATATGTGGGCATACTATCGCTGGCGGACCAGCTGCACAAGTCTTCTCATAAGAGAATTTTATTTATAATTAATTTGAATTTATTTTAATAACCTATCAAAATGGGTCAATTTCATTTTGAAAATCTCTTAAAGGCTGTTTTCTAATTAGAGCCTTCCAAAAGAAATCAAAATATTTTTAATTTTTATTTTAGAAATAGGTATTAGATTCTTTTGAATAAAAATAAGATAAAGCAACAAAATAGTTTAAACCTTGGATCTTGGGAAATCAATCACGCCCACCCACTACACTACCCTCCTCAACAAGCAAGGCGCCACTACTCTTCCCCTCACAAGAATGCACCACCGTGACCGCTCGAAAATTCACCAATCCTCGACCTACAACGACACAACACAATTGGTGTCATGCCTTAAGAAGGGAGTCCGCCACGAGAGTGGGGATGCGGCAAGACGACCCAAGAATGGAAGATGAGGGCTTTGGACGCAGCTCGACTCGTGAACAAGAGGTCATAACCCGGGTGACATGGAGGGTATGGAGGTGAGGCTTGGAAAGTGCCTCAAATTTAAGAAGGGAATGCAAATAAGGGATAGACTAAAGCAATTGTTGGGAGAATTGTGAGGTGTTCACCTTCAAGGTAATGGACATGAAAGAGATTCCGAAGAAGTGGGGGGAACACAACTCTTTTTTTTTTCGATTTAGATGGTGGTTTTTCCATCTCTTTTTTTTTCTACATAAAGACTCTCCATATAATATGATAATTAAATAAATCCATATGTTCTATAAAGATATTAATTCTAGATTGGATAGAATCTATCTATCTTTCTAGAGAGTCAAGATGATATTTTTCCGGACTTGTTGAAATGGTCGAAGTTGGAAGAATTTCATTGCCTAGATTGCGTGTTGAGGAAACCTTGCATAGGGTGGAACGTGTGTTTATGATGAAACCCCAGTGTCCTGATACCCATGCGTTGTGAAGAAGGGGCTCCACGCCTTCTGAGTTGTGAGATTTGTGTGGTTTCCGTAACAAGGATGGTACATGCAGGAAGTCGCTTGTTTTTTTTGCACAACCGTGTGTTGAAAGGGCATGAGCGTGCTTGCAGATGTCTAGTTGGGGGAGGGGATGAAGTAATTTTTGTGCAGGAGTCGAGAGGAGATCGCCCCTGCCTTTGTCTGCAAAGGATTTGTGAGCTGAATCGATAGATCATGTGCGTGAAGAAAGCTTAGTTGCTCACATGACAATGTGCAAAGGAAGGGAGGAGAGAGCTCTGTGAGGAAGCTATGTGCTAACATCAAGGGTTCCGTTGAGGAAGAAGAGGTAGCTTGTCTAAGAGCATGAGGAGGTTTTGCTCACGATAGCGAGAGGAAGGAATCGTTGCCGAGGACTTGCCGATCAAGGGTGATCCAAGAACTGAGCCGGGTTAGTAATTTCAAGGTACATCTTCCGTCCTCGCAAGAGGAGGACTTTTTCGGCTGCGGATTATCAAGGTCTTCTAGCTCGAGTTTGTCGTCAAGAGGAGGGCAAGAGGGTGAGATTTGGCAGGGAAAAGTTGGGTATGAGATCTACGAGCTGCAAGGTCTTGATCGAATTATCGCCCAACTTGCTGCCCTTTCAACCTTGCTTGTTAGGAGGACTAAGGCGCCAGTGTGTACATTACATCCCGCTTGCCGGGCAAGATCTGCCGCCAGACAGGTGGAGTTTGTTGGGAGGTGTGCCCACAGTTTTGTGGACGCCCTCGACCATGAGTGGAGGAAGTAGAGGTGGTGGGAGTGAATCACCCCACAGCCGCCAGCAGTATGTGAGATTTGGGGAGAAGCAATGAGGTGAAGATGCTGAGGCTTTTGTGCAAACTTTTGAACATGTGTCTCATGCGAATTTGGAAGCCTCAGCCGCGGATTGTCTCCGAAATTTTCCTAGAGTGCTTCGAGGTCATGCCCAGCAGCGGTATAGTTGCATGTATGGGGCTGCACCACCATTACATTGGGATGATTTGAGAGCTATATTTTTGAACCAGTTCTGTGGTTTGAGCTATGCACATCACACGTTGGCCCGGTTGAGGACTCTGCGAAGGAAGAGGAGGGAGTCTTTGTATGATTATGTAGAGGGGATTTATGGTTACTTGGAGAGAGTACCACCACGGCTGCTAGAAGGATGTAGCCTTCTGCAAAAGCAAGGCCTATGATATGAACTTTCTTGACAAATGTTTGGGAAATAGTGAAAGGAGGAGTTCAAGGAACGATGTAGATCCATGTGCCATAGAAAACTTAGAGCTAGAATATGGTAAGGTAGCGAAGATTTCTAAGTGTAGAGGTGTAGGAAGAGTTTAAGAAGTTGCAAGAGCATGAATGCAGCTTTATTTTTTATCGAAAACCGGTGAGCGGATTGTCGATGACCGATTTCGACGAGGAGTTGCAGAGTACGGTTGGAAGGATAGGAACGTGGGCAAAGTACATGTGTGATTGAGGTGCAGCAAGAGGTTGTGCGCAAGGGCCAAGTGTCCGTGGAAGGGGTTTGCAGTGTGGTTTGCTGCAGGAGGTCAATCTAAGAGTTCGAGATGAAGCAAAGAAGTGACAACATGTGTACAAGGAGGGCAAGGAGTGCTCTTTAAGGGTGAGCAGTCAAGAGGGTTGCAAGTGGATCCCACGATAGTGGCAAGGATCGATGAAAAGATTGCCAAGAAATCGCAATTTGGAGGAAGGAGAGGTGGCACACAAAATGGTGGCGAGGAGGTGTGCGCGCTGGAGCCTAGGAGTGAGGATGGCTCATGGTGACGTGTATGAAGGAGGATTGTGGAGAAATCACACCTGGTGTGCTTGCAAAGGAATTGTAGAAGCGCGACCGATTCCCGGTCGATCAGGGAAATTGCCGCCGTGAAACGCAGTGGGAGAGAAGATCGTTAACGATCCGGGCCAGTCATGAGACTAGGGAGCATGGAGATAAAGGGGTGGCGATGCTGAGATGCCGGTGCCCACGACCGCAGATATGTGCAACATCACGGGGAGAAGCTAGTTTTGTCATAGCACAAACATCCAGGTGAACAAGCTAGAGGAAACGTGAGGTGAGCATGGGAAGAGGAGGTTAGAATGAGAAGGACTCCCATGTCCACGTTATTTGTTGAACGGGTGAGATACGACATTGATGCAAATTACTATGAAGAAGATTTTGGATGTGCTTTTGGTGGGCTACGATGCAGGAGATGTGGGATTTTGTTCGAATTGTGTGATGCATGCCAATCGGTTGGGAGGCCGACTTTGTCACATTGGCCTCTCACTTACACCGCTATTGGCACCTCGAGAAGTTAGACATTGTGGGTCCAATCAAGCCACCCACAAAATGGACGAGGAAATAATATATCTTGGGCCGGACTATTGCACAAAGATGATGGAGGCTAAGAGCAACAAGGAAGGATGATGAACTCCATATTGGCAAGTTTCTCTTGAGAACATCATAATTTGGAGAGCGAGAAAGTGACAACCAAGAAGACCTCTCATTATTTAACATATGGCATGTCTCTGTGATGCTGGGAATTTGAAGTACCTACCTATAGAATCATGGAGGAAGAATACATGATAGAAGATAGCCGTGGCTAGAATCTTTCATAGAGCAAGAGGAACGAGGGAAGATGCTTTAGAAGAAATAATCGTGGAGCTTAGAAAGGATAGGCATGATGGGAAGTTGAGGAAGCAAGAAGCTATCATGGCCGGGATTTGGTTCTTCTATATGATAGCCGCTATATGGACTTCCTGTAAGCTTAGGTTGAGATGGATGGGACCTTATGAGGTGGTGGCGGTATGAGAATGGATCCGCAACCACGTGTTGTGGATGGAGATTTGCTACCAACTAGAGTGAATGGGTGGAAGGTTAAGAAGTACCTTCAGAGGTATCTTGTTTGCAGGATGCAAACAGTGAGGAGGGGAGTATGGAACGCAAAAGTTTGGGCAACTTTAAATGAGTTTGTTTTGAACAGCCCAAATTCTTTTGCTAGAAATGGTTTGGTGAAGACATGCAAGAAATTTTTGTTCCTTTTGAGCGGGAGTTGTAGGACCGTTGGGAAGGCAGAGGATATGCAGGAAAAAGAAATGGGTCAAAACGACCTTTGGAGGGAGAAAAGGTAACCTACATGGCGGTGGAGGTGTCCTACCACGCAGGAGAGAAACTCCTACCATGGTAGACGGTAGGAGAGATCCTACCACTTAGGAGAATGACCCCAGTGTTTTGATCACCTACCGGAATGGCTCCTACCATGGTAGGAGAGGGTAGGAAGGTATCCTACCAGAGTAAGTCCTACCGTGGTAGGAGAAGAGGAAAACGCCTACCATGGTAGGAGGGATGTCCTACCTAGGAGATAGGTTGCTAAGGAAGGTAGCTTATGTTTTAGGTGATAGGCTATATATAGGGTCTTTTAGTGGACTAGATAAATAGGCCAAAATAGGAAATTAGGAAATTAGAGGCTAATTTTCAGCAAATAGAAATTAGGGAAATAGGGGAAAATGGTATAAGGGGATAGGAAACTAGCATCAACGGTGGGAAGGGTGCCACGTGGCACACATCCAAGGGTGCAGGGGAGTGGGATTTACCCTTCTTAACCCCAGGTGTCATACATAAGCCGTTGCATGTGTGTGTGCAGGAAGCCAACTTTGAAAGTGGAAGACGACCACCGCAGAAGGTGCCGCCCGATCGCGAGCCTCGAGACCCCACACACCATCGCTACGACACACACCCATGTCACAACAAGAGGGAGGCGCAAGTGTACGACGATCCGACTTGGAAACCTGGGACGTGCCCGAAGTGTTTTTTGTTTTTGGGATGTGGTGTGAAAAATAAGTCGGGTTGGTAGTAGGCGAGGTATTTATAGAAGAAATGCCCTTGGCCTATGGATTCTTTTCTTGTTTTGATTTTTAAGTTAGAAAATAAATGGTCCGGAATTTGGTGTTCCTTGGCCCATGGACTCGGAATGTTTAAAAAGTCTATATATGTGAGATAGGGGGTTTGGAATAATTAGAGTGTGATAGTCTATAAGTTGGGGTCGACCGACGCCGGTAGCGAATGAGTGTGGGGTTGTGGATTGGGAAGGGTCGAGGTCTAACAGAGTAGGGGAACCCGGGAAACTTAACCCTAGGAATGATGTAATCCTGCTCAAACAACGGAGCGCAACGGCGGCCGGACGGAGCGAGCGGGAGCGCGACGACGGCGGGCGCCGACGAAGTCGAGGAGCCGTGTCCGGGGCACCGTGATCGCAGGAGGCGAGGCGCAACGACGGGAAGGAGCTCAACCCCGCCGACAGGCGCGACGCAGAGGAGGAAGGCGCGGCAGATGCCGGCGCCCTGAGGAGGTAGGAACTCGAGACCGACCTCCGTGAAATTCGCAGAGGTGGCGTTGGTTTGTGGCGCGAGACCGTGAAGACCGTGAGGATGGCGCCAAGGTCACCACCGAAATTGTGCTTGCCCAATGGCCGAACATGGATCATTGGAAAGTTCGAGCTGGGAGTGAAGGAGTCAAGCCGGGTTTCATGGAAGAGCGGTGGAATTACATGAACTGGACGGTGAGTGTGCGCGCACAGGACAACAAAGCGGGGATTTAGAGCGCCGCAGGATTGGGACCGGAGTCGTTGAGGGTGTATGGGCAAGGGAGGAGGCGGGCGGGTTGGTGATGGAGCCGCCCAGAAAAGAAGCACGGCAAAGAAGCAGCACCGCCCGTTAAAGCGGGCGATACGAACCCAACGGCCGTTGACGAGGGATTTGGCAATGCAGCTTGATGGGTCCGCCAGTGGCTCCTATGTTTCGCAGACAAGAAGCGTGATTATTTGTCCGACCACTTGCCGCCTTCCATGAAGTGGTCAAGGCGAAGATCGATTAGCGAATTCTCTTCTCGGCTGTTGTGAAGAGAGGTTGAACTTGATTTCCTCCGCCTCGCCTCTAATCTCACCATTTCGTCCATCTTTATGTTTACGCTAACTGCCCCGCCAGAGGTGGAGATTGTAGCCTCCACATGTGGAAGCCGCTAGGGAGGTGAAATGGAAGGCGGAGGAGCCCAAGGAGGAAAAATCGGATAGCCGGGAGTTTGGCGACAGTTCGGAGGAGGAGAAGGAAATTCCCAAGAAAAGGAGGAAGACCGGGGTGAAAGGCGGCATCAAAAAAAGGTGAAGATGGATGCCACCAGTCGAAAACGCGCCACATGAAATGAAAGCCAAACGGCAGCTTGGAGGTGGCGTAAGAGGAGGCGCGATCCGAGGACAATTTTTCGACTGGATGCGATGATGAATCAACGAGGGTTTAGGGTCGACCTCAGGCGGACCCTCCTCAAAGATGGGAAGAGATTTTCAAGGGGACTCCACCGGCAACAGAGGTGGATGCAACCGAATTGGTGAGGGTGCGCACCGGGGAGGAAAGTTCTCGAGAGGGATGGCGTCTGGGCGGGCCACAACAAGTGGACTTGGTGAGCCGACCACGCCGATGATCCGGGCCCAAGCATTTGTTGGATCAAGCGCTTTAGCTCTCACCGCTCAGGGGCGACGGAGGAAGTGGTGAAGGCCAGTTTGACGAAGAGGAGGCCAAGCGCAATCGGAGGAAGACAAGCGGAACCTAGAGGAAATAAGGGCCAAGATTCAAGAAGATTTGTGGCCTGTGAGAAGTTGCAAGCCATGACGAGCCGCAGGAAGCACTCATGGCTCAAATTAAGGATGCCCAGACGAAACCAGAGATGGGGAGTTGTTGCAGCCCAGAGCGTGAAGCGGCCTCGGGAAAAGGCCCATAAGCTAGCGAGCGATATAAGCGGAGCGGATGAGGCACGTGGCGGGCCGTAAAAGACAAAGGGAAGGGGAAGGGGTAGCGTGACCCATCGAGTAGCGGAAGGCCCACCGAAGGAAGAACCGAGGTAGCCGAAACCTCACCTGCGGTCGAATCTAACGACGGTGGAGTCCACTCATGTAGTCGAAACCCGACATTGGCGCAACCAACCCGGGTGCGGGCCAGGTGCGACGTGGCGCCCGCGAGGACATAGGCTGCAACTGTGTAGCCTACGGGAGGAGGGTAAGCACCTCACCGCAGCAGGGGTCCTATTATATTACGGCACATGGATGAGGAAACTTATGTGCCGGGTCTATATGTGAATGGAGAACGCTGCTTAACCTCACCGCCCATGTGTGTGGAAATAGGAGGGACTGTGGCCTACCCACTGCAAGTGAGGACCCGGCGATACTTCTACCGCGCCCGGGTGTGGGGTTGGCTCCTATTATGAGGCGACTTTGGAGGAGTTGAGCGAGGAGGAGGTCCAGCTTGGGTGGACGAGCCGAATAATCCTCAAAGAATAGGCCGGAAGATGCGAAGCCCAGGTACACCTCAAATTCGACGCCCAGCAGGATGCGAGGTGGAAGTAGTGTGGGAGAACCCGTCCACCAGCCGCGGGTGAGAGCTCGGCAGCAATGGAGGACGAGGCCGACGCCAAGTCGAGGTAGGGCGCAGACAGCGAGGTGGTAGCAACCTAAAGATAATTTGGTTAGATGTGATCGACCTAGGATCGCCCGAATTGTGGGCGCCCTTCGCGATAGCCATCTTAGGACCTAAAATCCGGGCGGTGCCCCGGCCGATGTATAAGAGGCGTAGGTCCCTCACGTCGATAATTCTGGTTGAGATCCCCACGGCTGTGGCTGGTTGGACGTCCGATTGGAGGCGGTGTCGCGAGGCGCTCCTAGGGGTGGTCGAGAGCTTGCTCCTGGGGAGGAGGGTGATAAAGCAATCTTGCGACAAGGAGGAGGAAACCAAGGGATTGGCGCGGGCGGGTCGGAGCTTGCTCATGCTTCTTGTGGCCTTGGGGTTCTTCTTTCCTTCACACTTGTCCACTGCTAGTTGTGTTCGAATTGCGAGAAGTGTTGAGTGGATGGTTGGAAGCTGTGCGAATTGAGAGAGAGAGAGAGAGAAGATTGGGTGAAGGAGTGACTAAACACTTGCTGTGCGAGGTGTGAGAGGGTTGAGAAGGGAACTAATTGAGAGGCTAGCGGTGGAGATTTGTGTGAATCCAAAAGAAACCAAATCGGTCCTGGTGGAAGCGTCAAGGGAACAGCGTTCCTTGTAAGTGTAATGTGAGTGTGGCGTGAGGAATGTGTGTGTGTGTGCATGAAGTGTGGAGTCGAGAATAAAGCGGATCCGTGCAGTGGGACGCCGTGGCGAGATCCAGCGCCGTCTTGCGGAAATAAGTCGCTAGGGTTTGGGTGTGGGACCCACCTCGGTGGTCGAGCAACTACTACCGGTGAGAGCCACCATGATCGTGGAATGAGATTTGCGGTCGTGGAATAAGAGTGTGGTAGCTAGAGTCGGGTAGTAGTGGTTGAGTAGATAGGTAAGAGGGTAATAGCAAGTAAGTCTTGACTTAGGTGAAGGTCGATGGCGATAGAAGTTAGCGTCTCTTGGCACAAACCATTCCCTTGGGAGATCCTAAGCCTACAAGCGACATTGAGGGTGAATGTGGACCTCACGGTGTCCACACGGACCGAATCCACACTCCACGAAGTTGGGCAACGGAGGAGAAAAGTCAGCAGGACGCCAAGAGGAGGTACAGGAAGAAAAGGAGAAAGTACCATCTGGAATGCTACTGCTGGAAGGAATCCCTCCGAAGGATTTGCAGGAGGAGGTTGCAGGAAGACCCGAGATTTGGGTCGTGGAGTTCATATATGGAAGGAGGGATGGATCCTACCATGGTAGGAGCAACTCCTACCACGGTAGGAATCACACCTATGCGGGTAGGAGGTGCCCTGCAGTGTGGGATCCTTCACCTCTCTCATGAGAGAACTCACGTGGTAGGAGCTAGTCCTACCAAGGTAGGAGGCGCACCCCGATGGTAGGAGGACTCCTACCACGGTAGGAAGAAAAAAAGTCATGGTTTGAAGCTCCCAAGCGGAGGTAAGAAGGAAACCGTCTCCGTCGGTGGGCAAGTGATGGAGTCATGGTGAGGAGTTGCCCCACCGAGTGATGAGCGAGCTCGCCATAGGGAGTTGAGGGATGTAAGATCCCATGAGCAAGGCAAAGGCCTTGAGTCTCCCTGTGAGCAAGGAGGAGACTTGATGTGTTGGAAGAGATGCTGCGCAGAGGAAATGTTCAGCAAAAGTAGACATAGGAGCCATGCCAAGAGGAGAGTTGAATTCTTGAAGACGGAGGCGTAGAAGACAAGAACCTATCAAGCAAGGAAATTGCAGGCGAGCGGAGACCCACTGCAAGAGGTGTGGGAGGAAACCCGGCTTCCGAGATTCACCCTCTAGTACACTTATCCCATCGCCGCTAAGTACAATAGGTTTCGTCCCATGAGACTCTTGTTTGTCGTGTCACCGTGATTCTAAGGCACAAACCATATACCTCTTCACACCCCCAAGCTCCTTCACACAGCTGGAGCAACCTCAACTCACTCCATAGACAACAACCATGCCTCACCGTCGCTCGCCAATCACCGCTTCCAAACCTACAACGACACCCTATGACTATAGGTCCACACCATACGGCAAGAGGTCGGGCTACATGCGTGGGACCCCTACGCTGCAACGCTTCACCACCCCGTGATCTTCCACTATTCCTTTCCCATCGCCTTCCCACAATTGGCACATCCTCAACCACCAACTCGGCGAGTAGCAACTCCATTCTGCTCCGGTGGTGCCGCCTGGGACCTCTAACCAACAACAAACAATTGTAGGGCCTACCCCTCCTACCACTTGTAGGAGAGTTGTAGGAGATCTAATGCATTGGTGGGCCAACACACCCTCATTCCTACATGGGGAGGAGACACCCTACCCCAACGCACGCAGGGGCGCATCCTACCACCGGTAGGGTCGCACCTGATGGCGCAGCATTGGTTATCTCGCCCTAGTTCAAGGCCTCTCCAACTTCCGTGCCCCGCGCTCCAACCAACTGCGCCCACAAAACTCCATCGGCCGTGACACCTCCGCATCGCTCCATCGATCTCCGCCTCCTAGACCTACGACATCCTAGTCGTAGTCCCACCCACGGTAGTAGGTCCATTGCCCTCGCACATAGGGACCCCCTACGGTAACTTCCACCCCTGATTTTGAGACCTTGGCCCTTCCAGCCGGTTTGGTGAGACTTGGGACCCTCCTTAGGCTCGACTTGGGCCTTCTTCACTCCTAATCTACCTACTCCTCTACTCAACATTCGATCCACATTCTCCTCAACACTCACCTCAACTCAACTTCTCATCCTCCCTAACCTTACTTAAGCTCACGTTTAGCTCCTTTACGGCTACAACCGCATGGGTCCGCAAGCTAGCAAGTTCTTCCTCGTTGCTGTGAGTTTGCACCAGACGAGAACCTCCGAGTCTTTCCTTAGTCTACCCTCAAGCCGAGAGTTCCTTGGGCATGCACACACCCAAAGCAAAGCAATTTCGAACCATTCACAAGGGAGCAACTCCGCAGTGTGGAATGCAAGTTTGGGCAGCTATTAAAAAGCCAAAAGAACGACCGATTTTTGGTAAAACGGTTGAAGAGGGATATGTTGGGAATTTTCAAGCTCCGCCCTAGCTCGCCTCACAGCTCCTGTCATACAAGCAAGTTCTTCCTTGAGTTGCCATGAGTTTGCACCATATAGCGAGAACCTCCAGAGTCTTTCCTGTAGTCTACCCTCAAGCCAAAGAGTTCCTTGGGCATCGCCACACCGCAAAGCAAAGCAATTTCACAGCAACCATTCACAAGGGAGCAACTGCAGTGTGGAATGCAAAAGTTTGGGCCTAGACCAAAAGAGCCAAGAAGAACGACCGATTTTTTGGCGAAACGTTGAAGAGGATATGTTAAATTTTTGAAGACCTTGATCCGGAGGATATGGGTAGAAAGGCGGGGGGACATCCTGAAAAGAAACGGGTCAAACGACTTTGCGATGCGTCAGAAGTGGTGGTTGTACTACATGGTGCTGCCACGCCCGTGAGGGTCGAAGAGCGAGACTACCACGGTGAGCGGAACTGATGTGACGAAATCTCTAAAAGGGAAAATTAGGATAGGGAGATATCCACTATATATGCTCACCAATAGGGAGATAAACAAATAGGATTAATTAGAAGGTAATTCATTAGGGGTAGCAAATAGGATTGGGAAATAGGCAATTTAGGTAGGAGTAGGTATTTTAGAAAGGTGAATCAAATCTAGGGCTGAGTAGCCTCCAGGTGGCAGCAATCCAAGGAGGGCAAAGTGCAGTTTAGACACCAACTCCTCTTGACCGGCGCTTTCAAGAGACGAGGTGGGCGTAAGAGGAAGAGGAGGAGAGAGAGGAAAGCTGTCATCGCCCTCGCCATCGCCACCACGACCAAACACGCTAAGGGAGCTAGGTCTCCGAGGAGGAAGGAGACCCTATGGGTTGAGTTTAAAGACCCGAGGAGAAGAATCGAGACGAGGACGTGGAGAGTGAGGTGGAACGCAAAAGTTTGGGCAACTAGCTTAAATGAGTTCGCTTTGAAACTAGCCCACACTCTTTGCTAGAAATGGTTTGGTGAAGATATGCAGGAAATTTTGCTCCTTTTTGAGCGGAGTTGTAGGACCATGTCGGAAGGCAAAGAGGATGCGGGGAAAAGAAACGGTCAAACGATCTTGTGAGGAGAAAAGGTAACCTACATGAGTGGTAGGAGGTGTCCTACCATAGAAGAAACTCCTACCATGGTGACGAGGGTAGAGATCCTACCACCAGTAGGAGAATGACCGCTAGTGTTTTGATCACCTACCAGTGTAGGAATAGTTCCTACCATGGTAGGAGAGGGTAGGAAGGTATCCTACCGCCGTAGGAGTAACTCCTACCGTGGTAGGAGAAAAGGAAAAACGCCTACTATGGTAGGAGGATGTCCTACCACGGTAGGAGATAGGTTGCTAAGGAAAGTAGCTTATGTTTTAGGCATGATAGGCTTGCTATATATAGGGTCTTTTAGTGGACTAGATAAATAGACCAAGATAGGTAATTAAGAAATTAGAGGCTAATTTCCAGCAAATAGAAATTAGGAAAATAGGGAAAAATGGTATTTTAGTATAAGGGAATTAGGAAACTAACATCAATCGGTGAGAAAGGGGCCACGTGGCACACATCCAAGGGCAGATAGAATGGTAGTTACTTTTCTAACCCTTGGGTGACTTATAAAGTGTGCGGTGCTGCAGGAGGCCATATCTCAAAAACTCAACAAGACAACTCTCCACTGCAGGAAGGCGCCACCACATCTCAAGCTTCCCAAGGCCCCATACAGCGCTACACATGCTAAGCTGAAGGCGCAAGTTGGGCCAGGAGAAAAGGCGCGGGGCCAAGAGGAGGTGCAGAAGAAAAGAGAAAGAGGAAGGGAAACGAGGTGCAGGGCAAACCACACCTCCCTAACTGCGGGAGCGATAGGAAAGGTGGGGCAGGTTTGCGAGGAAATTGTGAAGGAAAAGCTCCCAAATCGGAACACAAGTGTAAGGACTCGTGAGGAACGTTGGAGGAGAATTCGTTTTAAATCATAATGTGAGTTGGTGCTTGGGAAGGCTAGGGTGCAAGGCCAGGTGTCTTGTGGCAAGGTGAAGAAGAAGGGCGTTGTGGTAGGGAGAATCAGGGCACTCCCAGGTCCTCCCACTATAAGCGGCCACTTATCCTTCCGTGCGTTGGGTTTCGTCCCATGAGACTTGTGTGAAAGTTCGAGGCCTTGTGGTCACCAATCGCTACTGACTCTCGGCCTTCTCAACAAGCAAGGCCCTCTACTCTCCCTCTCACAGTGCACCACTTGCCTTGAAAATCGCCAACCTCGACCTACAACGACACAAAACAATTGCGGGTCTGCCTCGTGACAAGGAGCCACAGGCGCCCGGGACCCCAGTTCACACGATTTCGTCCCTACTTCTAAGACCAAA
>VJWM01000379.1:0-26249 GCA_010909165.1 Anthoceros angustus | reverse complement strand
ATGGTCCTCACCGCCCAAGTGCAAATCCAATCAAGATGGTCGCCACTTAGTAGCTCATGCCCATCCGACCTTTCTTCCCAAATGCAATTTTGCTTGATTGCGATATTTCCACTACTACTATTCATATATCCCGCCACATTCTATATGCAACATGCCCATCGAGGTACTCAATTGGGCCATCATTAACATCTTTACCGAGTCTATTGAAAGTCAATGCACTTAAGTAACTGGTAACTTTGTTTGTGGAAGACCACATGTGAACTAACCCGCTCTCAAGTGTCGGCGAACGATTTTTTTGTTTGTGTTAGAATAGCAGAGTGCTTTGAGAATCGTCGAGTGTCTTTTATACGGAATGGTCCTTGGCCCTTGGAGATAATAATAATTTTTCGACCTTAGGTTTGACCCTCAGAGGTGGGGTAGAAATAGAGTCCTTGGGTATTGGGAATTTTTAGAATAAAAGGTGTCTATATATGCTAGGGATGCTCACATGCCACGCTAGTCAAGTGGTGGCTAGTTCCACCACGGTGGCCGAGAAACGGACGCATGCACTGTGGGGAATTTAACATCTTCCTGGCGGAAGCACCCTCGCTGAGCACTCTTACAGCAGCTATGGCGAACGGATCGTCTTTCTGGTATGGACCCACCGCTATTTTCAAAGAACTCTTCTGCAGCCTGGTAGATCTGACACTCGTTCTTGCTCTTTTCCAAAACGAGTTCTATGCTGAGACGCAAGCACACTCACTGTTGGTTGCTGTCACAGCGTGGAGCACATGGAGAACATCGGAATACATTACAAGCAAACTTTGCACTGCTGGCGTGACAAGTTCTTGGGTAACAGCAGGCATGTAACATGCCTAGAGTGGCAACATACTTGCTGTGCACTGGCTTGGTGGAAATTTTGTGCTGAGTCCAGCTAGCTCGTGCTCTGTGATGTTGCAGTGAAGTTCGGAAGCTTGGTTTCAGTGAGAAGTTCATCCGAACGTGGCATTATTACTTTGACTACTGTGCTGCCGGCTTCGAGACTTGCACTCTGGGCAATCTCAGGTTAGGTCACATTTCCATCTTGCTGGTTACCGGGCTTGATCAATCCCTGCTGCTCATTGTTGCTGTAGCTCAGTGACTGATGTGATCGGTGATGAACAGATTGTCTTCTCTCGACCTGGGAATGTAGCAGTTCTAGGAGACCCTCCGCCAGCTTCCCCAATGCATGAGTATTGGCAAGAGTCCACATTGTTCATAACTCCACTCCATTCGATTTATCTTTCACTTCCCACCTTAGATTGTCTAATTTTCTATCAAGACCTACACTTAACATTGTTTGATTGGGAGACTACGGATATTTCTATTTTTATGTTAAATACTTCTCCTATGGAATGTACTCACATTTCATAATCCGCCCTTCGGTGTGTATTGAAACTTGGCGGTTAACGACGAACCGTGTTGATGAATATCACAATACATCACAATGTATACAGAGTAGAAGAAAATGAAGAAGAAGAGTTTATTTAAGTCCACTATGTACGGACCTGCCATGGGACTGAAATATGGTGATTACATTAATTGTGGTAAACTGGTCTGAATATAAAGGTAAAATTCAAACAAGACAAATAATCTTCAATCAATCAACGGTCCATGAAATTGCGTGAACGAGGCCAAACACCACCAATTCATCCCCATGAAAGAAAGCCACTTGACTGCAGACGAAATGCCTCCGAAAGCGGTAACTTCTCCTTCTTAGTCTTCCATTGCAATGGTGTAAGATCCTCATTGATATATAACTAGTTGTCCGTAACATAGACCTAGCCCTCAACTGGAGGCGATCATTCCATAGAATGAAAAGTCATAATCAATATGCGCTCCCTAAAATCCTTTCCAAGCCGTAAGGCTTGAGGAACAACCATCGACCTCACCGCCTATTAAAACTCCTTGCAGCCACAAGTGGTGCATCAATATCATTACCAAGACCAGAAATTCTCAAGTTCAAAGCACGGCGAGCACGGTCCGCCCTAAACAACTTCCGATCGTGTTGCCACCAAGACAAGAAGGAGCGGGATCATTAAAGTCTACTTGGATGGAACTTTCTTGTCATGGTATTTAGTACCTAACAACTTATACCAATCTTTGTTGAAGTGCCGCACATCCACCACGGATTGGGGTTTTAGCGAGGGTTTTGGACCCGATCGCTAGCAAACTTAGGAATGCTTTCGTGCTTAGAGGCATACGTGACTATTTATCGAAGGGGTATGGTTATCATTCATAACCATACGAATACATGAATCCAACTCTTGTACAATATAAGAATAAGTTCGAGTATTAGTAAATTATCGACGGTCGCATCTCTCTCGCTATGGCGCGAGCACAATGGCACCGCAACAATCCTAAAATTGGCAATAGACTCGAAGCACAGATCCTACTCACCTATGGGCGGATGCCATCGAGACAAGTCATCCGCAGCCGATCGTGATCGCATAAAATGACTCGAGGCATTGGATTCAAGCCCGATGTGCGCCCACTCCAAAGATGTCAAAAAGGGCATGGTTGGAGCGAGGTTGCTTACTCTCCTCGATTCTTCCTCCAGGCGTCGGCGACCTGCGAAAACCGGTACTCCTCTTGATGTCAGAGGCCTCGATGGCTTGTCGAGGATGTAATTATGAGAGCTAACGAAAGTCCCAGAGGATGAAGGGAGAGATGTTATCAATGCAATCAAGCGGCCCTGAGTTACGTGTGACAAGTACCATTGGCGCAACCCCGCCAGCCTTATGTGTGACATGATTGTCTTGGTATGGAACATGCTTGAGTAATTGCGAGATGGTCCCCAATGGCTAGCAAAGCATCGTGATGCCGTGAGCGAGGTCACCGAGGTGAGGAAGACGAGGTAGAGGACGGGAGGCTTCATGAATCAAGACCTTAGGATCAAGAAGCCATCAACCGGATTCAACAATCCAATCGTCACCACAAAAGAAAAGCGGCAAGGGACCTCAGAATCTGGTGCTTGATCCCGCCACTTCAAGCCTAATACGACAAAGAATCGGAGAACCTCGCTAGGACTCACCTCAAAACGAGTTCAACTGGCCGACGATTCCCAAGTCACCACTTGCAAACTCCATCCTAGATGTGTTTGATTGATCGACAACTCGACCCTCCGCATCGGGCCGCCCGCCTAGTCCGCATCCGAGAAGGAGATTAGGGTGAGTTTGGATGAGTGATCACCTTTGTAGAGAAGTGCGTATGATTTCGTCCTCTTTAAGTAACGAAGTATTCTCTTAACGCAGTCCGGCGCTTTT
Organism: Anthoceros angustus; assembly: GCA_010909165.1. NCBI lineage: Eukaryota > Viridiplantae > Streptophyta > Anthocerotopsida > Anthocerotales > Anthocerotaceae > Anthoceros > Anthoceros angustus. The sequence goes on along the minus strand of VJWM01000379.1, from coordinate 22,965 downwards.
GTCGGATATCTCGATGCTATGTTCACGGCTTGTGCAACATTTGGTCTCGTCCAGATTGATAAGTAGAGCAGGATTCCAACGGCCTCGTTGTAGGGGATGCTTCTCATCTCCTGTATTTCTTCCGAGGCCGGGCACTCCGTTGATACTTTCTAGAGGCAATTGGTGTAGACATCAAGGCCCTTCGTATTGAATCTTTCCGATGCTACGATCGCTCTTGATGGATAAAAAAGGTGTGCTCTTCCTTCTTGAATTCAAACTGTACTCCTAGTGCATAGCGCAGAGGTCCCATATCAACGACGTCGTACTCCTTTGATAGCAGGTCCTTGACATATTGTATAACTTCAGGGTTGTTGCCAAATATAAAGTTGTCATCTACTTCGAGTGAATATTGCAACCGTCATCCTTTGTCTTCGTGGATGTAAACGCTGGTGAGATGAGAGGATGAAGCCACATTTCTTGGTGTCATCACAACCTCATTCCATACTTGTGCATCGTTCAATCCAGAGATGGATTTAAGTGTACCATATACCTTGTCGTTGTCCTTTACAAACCAAGTGGGCATGTAAATGTCTTGTAGAGTCCTATAGAAAAATGCGTCTTACGCTCACCGGTGTATATGCGTGTGATGATGGGCAGCAAAGGCTAAGAGGATCCGAATAGATGTGGCCTTGACTCTGGGCAAAAAGTCTGTTCTCCTCATAGTGAAGCTACTGCGTGGTGAAACCACGGCTACCACCGACTTGTACCTTGAGATAGTCCCATCGGGGTTGAGTTTCCTTCTAAAAGTCCATTTACATGAGATTGGTTTCGCCAGGCAAGTGTTGAGCTTCCAGTTTTGTAGTAGCAATTAGCGAGTCCTATTCAGACTGAACTGATGCTTTCCATTCAGGTGTATTGAGGGCTTCTTCTATGCTTGCAGGTACATCCTGCATCTCGATTGCAGAGAGGGCTTGATGTAGGGCAAGCTGGGCTAAATCAGCATCGGGGGCTTGTGCGGGAGCTGGTACCTCTTCAGCTGGGATGACTAGTTGCAAGAGAAGGAATCTCTAGGGACAGAAGGTGGGTTCCTCCATAGGTGGCTTGGTGGTCGATGGTGTGTAGAGCGCCTTAGAGGAGGAGGTTCAGGTTATGGCACGGGTACCTCAGGTTGTAGAATATGATTTATCTCCAAGTCCTGAGCATGTACAGATAAGATTGCTGACCTCAAGTGGAAGCTTTTACAAGGATAGTTTGGGGCTAACCGTTGAACCACCTACTTCAAAGAACGCGTTCTTTCATTTATGTGGAAGCAAGGAGCTCGACTGGGGGGGCGACCATCTTTGACGGCCTATGAGCATCACCGAGACAAGCTGCTGAGGCCAAATACTATGGACAACGAGGGAGCGAGGCACAGCCATTTGAGTACTTACCTTGTGCAGTTGTGGGTGGCACATGGGTTACTGACAGAAGAGGAGCTGGAGGAGTCTTACTAGCCGTTTGAAGTGGTCCCTCTGAGGGATGGTACAGGGGTCCCTCTCCCTAAGAAGGTGAAGAAGGCAGAGGAGGAACCCAAGGTGGAGCAAGGGAGTGCTTCACCTCAGGTGGTGATCTTGGATGATGAGACCACCCAGGCGTCTGACGCCAAGGAAGAAGAAGTGCCTGTCGTCCAGGAGGAGACAGTGGCACAAAAGGAAGAGGTGGCAGTGCCACCAGGTGTACAGGAGGCAACCCCCATGGAGCAGGATGGTGGAACTAACCCACCCCAGGAGATGACCGAGTCACAGGAGTCCCACCCAACATCGTCAGTCGAGTGGAGGCGCCCACCAAGAGAAAGCGTTGGTCGACCCCGGAGGGAATGAGAAGACTAAGGCTTTGAAGGATCTGACCATCGCCTAATTCACTCCATTAGTGAAGCGGGCCTTACGAGTAGAGGAGTTGGAGGTGAGGCATCGTCCAGATGAAGCGATTGCCCTGATCGGTGGGAGAAGGATAGCAAGGCTATCAAGGAGATGGCGTTGGCGAAAGGCGCCTAGTTGACTGGAGAGAAGGTTGGGGCTCAACAAGATTGAAGAGCATGAGACAAGAAAGTAGGGCGAATGAAGGAAGTGGCTACCTCAATCGAGAAAATTGAGGAGGCTGTCCGATGTGGGAAGAGTGGCGCGGCAACTCTCGGCCCTTGAGAAGAGCAGAAATGAGGGGAGTTGAAGGCATCGAGGCGTGCCCAAGCCAAGAATGAATGGAGGCCAAGCTCAAGGAGGTGGAGGAAGGGCAGAGCCACATGGAGCAAGGGCGTGAGGAGCTCACAGAGCAACAGGAGGTGACCAGCGGTGGAAGGAAGAGGTAGCCCACCAGGAAAATGATGCATGCATCTGGTCGTCGGGAAACACTTCCGGTGTATGTGCAACAAGGGATCTTGGAGGCATGGAAGAGAGATGCGAAAATGTTACCTTAAAGCCGTTTGAGTGAGGTGACACTTGAGAGGGATGCTGCGGAGTTAGCCTCGAGAGTGGCACGAGGAATTTGATGAGATTTGTTTGAAGGGCCGGAGATGCGGGTCCACTTACATGCGAGGTCAACAAGTTCGCCAAGGAGATCGTTCCTTGTTGACAAGGAAGTTGGGTCCCCATGATGACGAGATTTTGGAGGAATTGCGACCCTCCCGGAGATTCGGGACACAGAGGCGAAATGGATGCGAAGGCTCGGTGTGGGAGGAGCCAATGGAAGAGGAGGAGATTTCAGCGGCCGGTAGGGTTGGTGGGGGTGTCTGGCAGCGGGGCAGGCGTTGCACCCAACCGCCCAGGTAATGCGGCGGATACCATTTGCTACGAGGCGGTGCCTCAAGGCGCCTGCAAGAGGCGGCGTTCCAACTTCATCAGCGGCATCGGAGCAGTGTGAAGGCTCTGTCATGACAGCGGAGATCGGGAAGACGGTCCCCGAAAGAGGAGGCGGTGGGGGCGGCCATGCCAGCCGAAGAAGTAGGAGGATAGTTGGTAGGGGAGTGAAGGGGTCATTAAGACCCATAGGGGTTAGTGGGATTGTTAGGAGGTAGGTTAAGAACCTTTTTGAGGCCACCTACTTAAAACCGTAAGCAACCCCACCTACCCCACCAGACTTAATTAATGCTAGGGTTTGGGGAGCTCCTATAAGAGGGGGAGGAGCTCCCATAATAAAATGTCATGCCTTGCTCTCACGACTGTGTGTGCTTGTTTGCTACGCAAGCGTGCGTGCCGACCGTGTGAGGGTGCATGGTGTCTGGTAGGGTCTTGAGGTGCGGTGACCAGGGCAAGGGCGGGACCCAAGCCTTTCTTTGTGGAGGTAGCAGCTGGGTAGCGTTCGAGCGGTGAGGGAGCGGCGTTGTGGTCGCAGCGACGATGCGACAGGCTGGTGAAGTGAAGACCCCTAGTAAATTCCAGCGTGGGCGTCATGCCAAATGTCCGGCCTAGGACCATGAGGGCACCGCCCTATGATGAGGCGATTCTTTGGGAGGCGGGAGGCGCCCAGGCGATAGTTAGCTAGGAGTGAAAGAGAGGTAGATAAGAAGAGGAGAGGAGAAAAGAGAGAAAGAGAAAACAGAGAAAATGCGGAGGCAGAGAAAACAGAGAAAACAAGAGGAGAAGAGAGAGCGAGAGAGAGGAGGCGGCGGAGACGAGAGCTAGAAAAGATAGGGGAGCAAGAGGAGAAGGGAGGAGCAAGAGAAAAGACAAAAAGAGAAGAGGAGGAAGAAAGTGTGAGAGCAATCTAGAAAAGAGAGGGTCAGACAAGCTCTTGTCACGCAAAAGCGTGACGCTCCAACGAGCAGCTTAATCGCTAAGGATTTACATGATGCCTTTGGCGCATAGCTTGACGCTCAAGAAAGAAAGGACTCCTCAATGGATTCCAGCCCTTCTTACACTAGCGAATGTAGCCTCCGGATCACGAAGTCTGCGTGTACAGTACTTCGCCAGTATGCATGCCTTGTTTTGTGTCGAGATCTGTTCCCATGCATCTAAACTGGTTTTGTGGTGCTATGTAGGGATTCGGATGCTATGACTTTGTTTTCCTCCCTTGTGGGCACTTTGTTTTCACGATGTATGCCTCTACCAACACATCTTTGGTCGGTGACACCCCAATCCACTTGTTCTCTTCAAGTCCCGGCCACGGTGGTTGCAGGCCAAGGGTTGGCCATTCACTAGTGGAGTCCAACCGGATGCACAGGGGCGTGACCGAGGCAGTGGACGAGCATTATCATGGGCTGCAAGAATTCCACATCATGGAGCACCGTTTGGAAGAATTGTTGGGGGCTGGTCGCAGGATAGTGCCCCTGACTCACATAAGAAGGCGGTTCATGAGTCTCACGGTTAGTAGTGCTCTAAGGTTGTTGCTTTGCATGGAAAAGCTATATGAGACCTTTGTGCTAACAATTACCTTGTCCCTAGGCACATATAGGTCTGCCTTGTCCTCGCTTGGCGGTCTTGCGTTGATCACACCACCACGTGGGCAGCGGCCACCTATCCCAAAGCGGCGATTCGATTCTTCTGTTGGCCAATGCACAACTATGTCATGGAATCGCGGATCTGGTGGTCCCCGTCTCAAACCAGATTGAGTCTGGTGAGGCAAACTACAGGGTGTGTAGTTTGGCCCACTCATGTGGCGGTCAGCGATGTCATGTTTGGGGTTGGCTCCTTTGGTTGATGCAGATGCCTCACGTGGCGACTGTTCTTGGCCCCATTTTTTGATTCCACTCAACGGCATGGGTCATTGGTGGTGAGCCACAAGGTGGGCACCCATGTGTATTCGGCTCAACAAGGCCAGCTACAACTCGTGTGTTGAAGATCAATGCGGCGGTGGAAGGATACCAGCGTGGAAGAGGATACCTGGGGAGGATACCGATTTCTACACCGAGACTCGGTCGTGCGGTGGACACCCACCTTGTGCATGATGATGAAACTCATCAAGAATGACACACTTGTGCACGAACCGCAACTTTGTAGAACTTGTGCCGTCGTGGAAGTGACCACGCGGATCTGGAAGATGAGGTGGAGGTGCCCGGCAAGGATGGGGAGGACGTGACCACTATGGCGGTGGCTTGCGGGATGGATGTGGCCACTTGTCTTGGTGTTCCAATGGGATTCTCTGCGGTGCGGCCACCTATGTGCGAAGTGTTCATTCATAAGGATCGTCGCCACTTGACATCGGCCGTCGACTTTCTTGCCCGGCCAGGCGCACAATCCGTGTCGTTGTAGGAAGAGTTCGTTCCCAAGGGAATGGAGCTCCGTTTGCGTTGAGGCGATTCTCGTCTTACTTTGCGTCCGTTCGGTCCAACGCTCCTTAGTTCACGTCTAACTACTCGCGACAAACACGGGCCGGTATGGCCAAGCGTTTAAGGACCGTTCGCGTCCGTTTCGTTCCGTTCGTCTCTCACACCTCGTCCTCTCTCCTCTCACACTACTTATCTTAAGGAAAAGGCGGGTTACGATCCGGACCTCCTCGCGTTCCACGGGCCTCTCCGTCCGGCTGCCGCCCTCCGAGTCCCTCCGGCTCACGTTCGGTCCGTTCGGTGGGCGCGCGGCTGGGCGAGCACGGGTCCCCGATCACCTTCCCTGCACACCACAACACGTTAGGTCCGTCACGGGACCACAGTCAATCCCTCCGGGCTGTGCACCTTTCGGTGACTCGGGACTCACGTTAGAAGACACACAAGGTGCAAGGCATCAACACCAAGAAAGATGATTTATTGAGGCTGACCCTCTTATACTACGCCGGTCGGCGTCTTTATTACCCCTATTACGGGATGGCATTTCGGTATACCTAATCGGCCTACCATCCTATTCCTCCCCTATCTCCTTCGGGGCGGTGGGGGAAGGTCCGGGTTCGCCTTGGGATTGGTGGTCCAATCTCCCGTCACGGCGGTTGGCGCAATCGGATGATCCGGTAGACCCCTCCTCTCCCGGAATCACAGTCGGGTTGGGCTCGGCGGTCGGCGACCGCCCGTTACCACGTCATCCTCCCCAGCCTCCCATGGGTCCCCTCGGTGGGGCCACTATCTGCTCCCCTAGCGTAAGTCGAAGGGGCTCCTCCTTCTTGCCGAGTCGACCTCGAGGTCGGTCTCGACTCGGGCACGAACTCCAGTCCGGCTTATTTCAGTCCGGCGGGTCCGGCCTCGTCTCGGGGTTCGGACCTCGGTCGAACTTATTCAGGTCCCGCTCGGACCCCTTTCAGTGGACCTCGTCTTGCTAGGTCCTCCTCCTTACCCAGACCCTTGTCTTGGTTGGGTTGGCTCCCCTCCCCCCGGGTCACCCCCTTCTCGGGCGGGTGGTGGTGAACTTACCAGGGTCCGTTGCGTCCCCGCTCCTCTTGGGCTCTTCTCCCCGCTGCCGTCGTCTCCAAGCAGGGCCCCTAGGGTCCTGTCTTGTCCCATGCCCTTCTTCCCCTCAGGGCCTTCCGGGGTCCGTCTATTTCGTGAGAGGCCTCTGCCGAGCTCGGTGGTAATAGGCAAAGTCCGAATCCACTTGTTGGATTGCCTCTTCCACGTGTGAGCACCGATACTCCCTTAGCCATAGGTGCTCGGGAGGTGAGCACCTTGTTGCTCCACCTCCCTTGGGTTTGATAGGGGCCTTCTCGCAGTGCCAGTGCCTCGGTCACCTCCTCCATGAGTCATTGTTGCTCCACTGCTCCAACTCCTCCTTGGTTCTGACTTGCCGCCATAGCATGGCGTTCCTTCAAACTTCCTCGGTGGACCGGCGGCTTCTTGATACCTTCCGCCCTCGCCTCTTTGTCCATTGCATTAACTCCGCCATCTCCCGCTCAGACGGTGAACTGCGGCTGCGGGCTTCGCCCGAGCCCTTCTCCATCTCGGCGTCACTGCTCCTGTTCCATCGCCGGCTCGTCCGCCAGGCGGGCCGCTCTATTCGCGTTCGCGACCATATCCTAGACTACCATTCCTCTCAATGATAGTTTGGGCTGACTCAAAGTCTCCTTGCGGTCCTCCATCTCACTGCCTTTGCTCCACCTCCGGGCGAGTCAGGAGATCCTCCATCTCCTTGTCGCGAACTTCTTGGCTGGCTGGTCCCGCTTGCTCCACCTCTGCTCCATCTTGAGGCGGTGGGCGCTCTATCTCCGCTCGAAGTCTTGGATTCTCATTGAGAACCCTTGCTCCAGCGTCTTGGGTTGTAACTCCAAGGTGTCCTTCTTGTCCTCCGGCTCCGCCTCCCTTCTACCTCCTGCAGTGCGCCACAGGGTCCCGATTTCCGGTCTTGGCCTCAGGTTTCTGCAGCTCGTCGTGCTTGCTCCATGCCACCTCGGCCTTGATTGGCGTGGCTCTCGGCCGCCTCCCTCCACGGTTCCGATCACGCCGATAGTGATCGCGATCGGCCGCCGTGGCCTCGCCTCCTTGGCCACCTTCACGAGCCTCTCGGCTTGGCTCTGGTCGGTCGGGCTGCCTCCGCGGGTCCGCTTACGCGCTTGCGGGCGCCTCCGCTTCTGCTGCGCTCGCCCCTCTGCTGCGAGGTCCTCCCGCTTGGGCCTCCCCTGCTTGTGCTCCTCCGGTGAAGGAATTTGGTCGGTCCTTGCGGATGGACGGACCTCCCTCTCGGCCTCGGCGTTTCCCTCCTCAATCGGCCGAGCTTGCCTTCCTTCTGCCTCCTGGGCCCCTCAGCTGCTCACGGAGGAGTACCATGCGCCTCGGGTGGCTTCTACCTCCACAGGTCTTCTCGGCCATCCGAGACCCCAAAGCATCTCCATGGCGGTAGCAGGACCGTGTTTCTTCCACGGCGGCTGTGAGGCTCCCACAAAGTCGTGGGGCCGGCATTCCGATCGCCAAGGACCTCCATACCATTGTCCGGAGTAAGTCGGTGGGTTCTCGGACCTAATCGGGACCCTTAGGTCACGAGTCTTTGGCTCGAGCTTCACCCTCCTTGGCCCTTTTGGCGAGCTCCTTCTCCGCCCTTTTCTCCACAGGGCTCGGAGGAGGTGAGAATCCGGGAGCAAGCCTTTTGCCCCGCCGGCAGGACCCGGCTCAGTCTGTTGCCGTGTCCTCCTGCTCCACAGGCGTCCCTTTCGCCCTCCTTCGCTTCCTCCGCTTCTTGCCACTCAGGTAGGCGGGGGTAAGTCTTGGCACCGTCAGGTGCAGCGTTGGCGTGGTCTTGCGTCTCTTGGCTCCCTCACAGTCGTGAGCTCCTCGGGTGGTTGTGGGCGGTGGCGGGGCTGCTGGGGTCGGGGCAGCTTCTGCTGGGGGCTCGGTTGGGGCACGGAGGAGGCGAATTTCTTCCCATACTTCCACAGGTGGTGAGGGGGTCCGTTCAGACGTATGGAGTCGGAATCCTCGATCGTCCTCCTCCGGGTCCGTTTGGCCTTGACGATCGGCCTCCTCCCTCGGCGCCCTTGCCGCTCCACCGGGGGCCTCAGTCCTTTCCGGGCGCTCGCTCAAGCTCTCCTTCCTTGAGGAGCTCGAAATGCCCCCATACATGGATCGGTATGGGGCGGCCCAGATGGCGAGGCTTCGGTCTGAGCTTGCGGGCCTCAGGCGAAGATAATCCTTCCCGGTCGCCCTCTTCCCCAGCTGCGCGCGAGAATACCAGCAGTTATCACCAAGGTGATCCACCTTGGTGAGTTCGATGGACAATGATCCGGGCTCGCCCTCGTATCAGCGGTCGGATATCGATAACCGTTGGTGGTCCTGCGTCGAGCCTCGACGCCGCTGTGGCGGCCCTATCTTCCCGCCGCCTTGAGGGCTCGGCACCCTCCCCTTCTTCCTCCTTGGGCGGTTGTAGGCCGCCTCGGGACCTCAAGGTCCATCGCCTTGGGTCCTCCCGGAGGTTCTTGGACCGCACCTCCTTATTGACCGCCGACATCTTCCGGGCGAACTCCGGACGGTGACCTGTCGAGCGTCCGGACCATGGAACACATCCAAATGCTCACTCCCAATTCTCACCTTCCTCGGCCGGGGCCCAAAGTCCGGATAGCGCGGGTCACAATGTTGCGCTCCACAAGGTTCCATGGCTCCCAAACTTCCGGCTTTTGGGTGCCATCGCCTTCTCCTCCCTTGGTTCTTTGTAGCTTGAGGCCCGGCGCGTTCTTCTTGCGCGCCAACCTCAGCGGTGAGCGGCGAGCGTCTGGCGTCCACGAGATGCAGCGGCGGGCGCGAGATCGCGAGTGTCTCGGGCTGCGCGAGACCTTCCCCTTGGCGCCGCGGGAGTAACGGCGGGCGGGCGCCTCTTCCATCCGTAGCGCAGTGCGCATGGCTGCGACCTTCGCCTCCGCTTACTCGGCCTTGGCGCGTACTCGGCCTTCGCCGCGTGGCGTGAATACCGCTATACGGCAGGTTCGGTCTGGTGCATGCCGTCCTCCACTCGGGGTCGCCCGTGGCGTCGCTGGTCCGTCCTCGGCTCAACTCTAAGTTACTTTCCTGGCGTACTTTTGGTCACAGGTGGGTCCGGACTTATCCGTTACCACGCGCGCCATAGTAGGTCAGTGCGTTCCTCACTCCGGTCCGGAGTATACTCAGTGCCAGGAGTGCTATCCATGCTTATTTCCCCTTTTCCGCCTCATTTTATCCTTCGCTCCTACAAAAAAAACAAACCCTACCTATTTCCTACCCCCAAGGAAGTCCGTAGTCCACATGCACAAGTGGTGGGTATCCGTGGACGTGACTTTCGTGAAAAGGCAAGCCGGAGCAGACTCCAGGAACTTTGAAACGGAAGGGTGCCTCCAAGTCCGGGAGACCAGGGCGTCCCAAGAAAGCTTCACAAAGTGCCATGGTGGAACAACCGGCGGTTTGGAATTTGGTGCGGCGTCACTGTGCGGGGATAACTTCATGGTGCGTTCGAGGCACGGTAATAAAGAGAAAGTTATGGTATGTATTATTGCACGAGCCCATGGTCACATTAGGTAAAGCGAAGATCCAGTGGGGTGGTGAGATTTTGCGGGTGAAAAGGTTGTGAAAGGTTACTACTATGAGCGGTGCCCTCACAAAGTGCCTACCGACTCGGATTCGAGCCACGTGGTGACCCAATAATGCTTGAAGGCGAAGATAATCCTTCCCCGCCGCCTTCTTCCTGGCCGCCGCATGCAGAATACTACAGATTATCACCAAGGTGATCCACCTTGGTGAGTAGGTTCCTGGACAATGATCCGGCCACCGCCTTACTCGACCGGCCCAACAGTCCTGGATATCGCCCAACCGCTGGTGGTCCGCTGCCCTGTGCCTCAAAGATCGCTCCGTGGGTCGGCCCTATCTTCCCTTCGCCTTGAGGGGCCCGCACCACTCTTCTTCTCCTCCTTGGGCGGTTAGGTCAGACCTCCAAGGTCCATCGCTTGGTCCTCCCGAGGTTCTTGGACCGCACCTCCTTATTGACCGCCGCCAAAGATTTTCCGGCGAACTCCCTGACCAGAGTGACACTATCGAATGTCCGCCATCCGAACACATCCAAATGCCACTCCCCGCACTAATTCTCCGCCTCGGAGCTGTGGCCCAAAGTCCGGCCGAGTCACAATGTTGCGCCCAAGGTTCCATGGCTCCCAAACTTCCGCAGCTTTTTGGGTGCCATCGCCTCTCCTCCTTGGTTGCCGAGCCGCTTGTCGAGACACCGCACGCTGCGCCGCTGTCACGCCCAACCTCAACGGTGAGCCGCCAAGACGCTGAGTGTCCCAACGAGATACCGCCAGAGAGCCGGATCATGGAGCGCAAGAGATCGCGAGAATTGTCTCGAGGTCGCGCAATGAATGACCTTCCTTCGCCGCGCCTTCGGAGTAACCGGGCGGGAGGGCGCCCCGTCCAGAATCGCCTGAGGTCCGCATGGCTTATTCTCGACCTTACGCCCGCTTACTCGCCTTACGCCGCCGCTGCACTGTTTTACGCCGCAGCCGCGTGAATACCGCTATAACGGCCTCGCAAGGCCTGCCACCGCATGCCCGCCCTCCACTCGTGGTCGCCCACGTGGCCGCCCGTCCGCCCCACGGCTCAACTCCTAAGTTACTTTCGGCGATTTATCCCGCCTCGGTCTCGGAGTGGGTCCGGACTTATCCTGCTACTGGGCGCCTACCATAGTAGGTCCGGCACGCCTCACTCCGAGTCCGAGTATACCGAGTCCGAGTGCTATCCATGCTTATTTCCTTTTCGCCTCATTTTATCCTTCTCCTACAAAAACAAAACCCGCCTATTTCTAGCCCCTGGGGAAGTCCAGAGTCCACAGCACTCAAGTGGTGGAGGTATCCGTGACGCCTTTGCGTAGAAAAGGCAAGCCGGAGCACCTGTGAACTTGAAACTAAGGGTGCCTCAAGTCCGGAGACTGCCCCAAGAAAGCTTCACAAAGTGCCATGGTGGAACAACCGGTTTGGAATTTGGTGCGCCCTCGTGTGGAGATAACTTCATGGTGCGCTCGAGGCCTCGGTAATAAAGAGAAAGTTCTGGTATGTATTGCTGTACGTGAGCCCATGGTCACATCATGCAATCAAGATCCAGGGGTGGTGAGATTTTGCGCAGTGAAAAGGTTGTGAAAGGTTACTACTATGAGCGTGCCCATCGACAAAAGTGCCTACCACCATCGGATTCGTGGCCACGTGACCCAATAATGCTTGAAGTCGATCCCCGACTACAAGTTTCCAATGGTAGCTATTCCTGTGGCCAATGAGAAGAACAAGAACACTGCAGCTTTTAGGCTCTCTGGATATAGAACATGGTTGGATCAAGTTGTGGCGACATAGCGTAAAGGGAGGGGTCTGCTGCAAAATATACATGGGCTTGCTTTGTTCTTAGTCCTGGTGGTCACTTTTTGTCAAGGCTAGACGTGTGGATGTCTGGATGGGATTAATGTGCAAGCATCCATAATTGGCATAGATGTGAATCCTTGCACTTTTGACAATCATGTTACTTGTGGGAGAATGCACTGGTTTTTGTGGGTCTGTGAAGCAATTCTCCGTTTGTAGTTCTTAGCAACGTTGGGAGGAGGCTACCGGTTGTAATTGCTCAATTACGAGCAAACCCGATTGCGCGAGAAAAGAGGGCCTCGGATGGTCTACAAAACAATTCGTGAGCCCCGATCCAGCTCGAGCTCGTACACATATGCAATTCCAATGACACGATTAGTTTAATGACACACGCCATGTAGACATTTTGTGGGACAGAACACACAACAAAGACTGGGCTACTGCAGAACCAGCTTTAACATGAAACCAAAGATCCAAAATATGCCACACCACCGATTTCACATTGCCACCCCTCGTGGCCCAAAGCTGTTGTAATGTACAATGCCACAAAACAAGCATCAAGGGATCTGCTCCGCCATCCACCCATTGTCACACAACCTATCTAGTGTCGTGGATGTGCAGAGCCAGCCAGGACGGAAGGAACTTGTTGCCCGACCTCGGGTGGCGCCCTCAATCTATCACATCGCCAGTGTCCTCCTCGCTTGAGTCCCCGCCGAAGCAGATCGGTGCCTTCGCCGGCCAACCCGACCACCTCCATGATGTGCGTGCGGCGCGGCGGGGAAGGCTTGGCATATGGGGCCACACCGATCTCGGACCTTCTTCCGATGGCGGCGTGCCTTGGCCCGTTCCATTCGATGCAAGTAGTGCCAAGGTGACTAGTGACTTTCTCGTCATTGACAAATGGTGATACTCACCTCCGCGAAGAGGGTGCCTGGGGCCAGCTTGCCTAATCCGCTTGAAGATTCCATGTCCCTCCCCACACCAACCACCTCCCAAGTGGCTTCCATTGCATACAAGAGCGAAAGTCCGCTGATCTCCACAAAGGACAAAGGCGGGCTAGCTTGCGTGGTCACGAAGTGCTTGCCGGCTTTAAATTGCCAATGCCGGAGGCCACTCGTGCATAAGGCCACCGAAAGGTGGGTGACATGATTACTTTCAAACATGCCCAAGTGTAAGGAAAGCAAGGCCTGGATGGCCAATCAGCGATAGATTTTGAAAATTCGACCGATCCTTTCAGCCTTGTCGAACCCGGCATAGGGGACCAAAGATTTGAGGCCAACGTGACCAAGAGTCCGACATGACAAGAGTGCATGGAGTCCTTTGTTTGCAATGATTGAAAATGGGAAAACTAGGGCCATTTACGGAGATAAAGAATTTCACAACAATCAAGCCGATCAACGAAGCAGGAAGCAATGTAAACACATCCACAAAGTTCTTAACGCCTTCATGCTATAGCCCACTACAACTTCTCGCCATGTTGCGGTCTTCAAGGACAACACATGAACTTGAAACCACCGGGGTGGTCCGCTTACCCGCCTGGCGTCCTCTTTGAGGTTTTCAAACCTATTTGTTATTGAACCTTCAACATGTGGACAACCAACCTCTTGCTGGTGGGTTGCCCAGTCACCCAGCCTCCCGAGTCATAAACATTGTCTCTTAGCGATGCACCAATGTTTGAATTTTGTCCAGAACTCCTTTTGCACCTTGAAGCCTCCGAAGCTAGTAACCTTGAATGTCATGCTCCAACTTGAATTTGCACATAGCACATGCTGCGCGCCACGACACCCACCACGGCCTCAAGCCCGCCTGATCCTGCAGCACCGACTGTGCCTCAGAAATTCTAACGTGCCTTCATTAGCATTCCTACCCCAGATACCCCCAACTCCCAAGTCGGATGTGCTTTGAAAGATCCAAAGGATACAAGCTTGACATTCCAACCGGAGCGGAATCACAACATGCACAACCGCCGTGCCCCTTAACCATGCATCCTCATCAAGCACAAACGTGACGAATACCACATCCTCCTCACATTCAACATCTTGAGGCCAGTAGACACTTCCCCATCCCCGCACGCCTCCTCCAACAGTTTGGTTTGCCATGGACCTCCACGCCCGGCCCCCCAGCGTGAATGAAGAGTCCCCGTCCCAACACCCCAGACCACTAACAACGCCCCAGCACTAACATACTCCCCATCCAAATAACCCATATTGTGAGAACACCATCCCAAATCCCACATCCCACACACATCCCACATCCATCCCCACATCACCACATCCCACATCCCCACATCCCCACACATCCCCACATCCCCACATCCCACATCCCACATCCCCACATCCCACATCCCATCCCCACATCCCCACATACCCACATACCCACATACCCACATACCCACATACCCACATACCACATACCCAATGAGTTTTATCAAACTTGAGCTCCCACACATCATTATTAGGGCAGCACACGACATTTATAGCACCTTTGGGTCACAAGTCTGAGCCAAAAACATTTTATAAACCCACCTTGCAAAGCCTGTACAGACAACATAGTCTAGTAAACTCAAGACCCAAAGGTGACAACATAGCATCCGAAAACAGAGCAATGTGAAAATAGAAACCTCGGGCACGACTTGCATTAATTTGTCCTCCTCGCGACAGAGTGTTCATCCAATCGGGTTGTGCTCATCTCAAGAGCAGAATGAACATGATCTATCGAGAAACATATATCGAAACGACAAAGAAGCGTTATAGCACGAATTTGGGTCACAAGTCTTGAGCCAAAAACATTTTGTGAAAGTGACACAAAGCATAGTGACAACATAGTCTAGTAAACTCGGCACCCGAAACAGTGGTGACAACATAGCGATCGATAAACGCCCAAACAATGTGAAAATAGCATCATCGGGCACGGCACGCATTAATTGTTCTCCGCACGCAGCATGTTGATCGAATCGGGTTGTGCTCATCTCAAGACCACAGTTGATCATGAACCACGAACTGCTTCCGGTAAGAGTACTCACCTTCCTCGGTTGCTTTCATAGACATAGGCGTGACTTGTTCCGGGCTTTGGTTAGCCTATATAGGACTTCTCCATCGTGCCCATGTGGTGCCATTGTGAACTTGCATGTCCGAACAATTTGAGGCAAAATGCATTCCTCCGGATCCCAAGGCAAGCTATACAGACTCGGGCAAATGCTTTTCCAACATATAGTATTGTCCACAACCACCTCCTCCCCACTGGAATTCTCTTTTACTCCAAGGGCAATACCGAGACTCCGTGCTTGGCCTTAGTGCAAGTCAGTAAAAATCCAGCCCTTCATCTGCAGGGTCGCCAAGACAAGGAAGTTATCTCCAACTTCCAAGATATCTCGCCATCTACGAGACATCATCAACATCATCATCCTCACCGCTTCAATTGTTGGAAGTGCACGATCGAATCATCGGGTGGACTTGCTGGTCAACCGCTTGTCGTGTTTGTCTGGGGCCGCCGCCCATGAGGTGTGATTCGACGACCTCCAAAAGCGATGAGGCACCATTTCACAGAATGGTTGCTCTCCATACACTCGCGAAACATGCAAGGCTCGCATTCGCAATGCGTGTCATGCATGTCACAACCATATGTGCATTTGCTTGGATCCGTGTATGGGGTCACAACCAAATTTGTTTGGCGGTTTACCTCTGTCTTCCAATGAGCCAAAAACTTGGTGAACGCATGATGCACTTGCATAAGAGCTGGTGCACCACAGAGATGGCAGTACTCCACCACATCTGCACATTTTCCATCCCGCCAGAGGAGACTGCCGCAGAGCACGCTTCAAGATGGCACTGCACCATCGTGCCCTTCCCGTGCCCACTTCCAAAATAAGACCAAAGCATGTTGCACCCACCTGTGATGCTAGGATACCGAGCAATGAAGTAGCTAGGTCGACACGCTTTGAATTGGCTAGCTGCCCCATCTGACCAGCACCAGTGTTCTCGAGGTTGAGGGAATCCCGCATCCTGCATCCACTGCCACTGTTTTAGCAAACAGTGTTGCACAAATAGAGTGTCATGGACCATGTCATCGCTAATATAAAAGTGATAGTACTTCTCAATTGATGCGCCAGGGTCCTCTGCATCAACAGGGCCATTGCGCCTGTAAAAAACCAACACCAAAATAGTAACCTGGTCGTTCTGCCAGTGCATGGATTGAATCTCATTCTGGACCCCAAATGCATAGTTCTGAGCAAAATCGAGCACTGAAACCACAACATCCTGTGGGAACCATTCGAGACAATGTCTGAACTCTATCCGCCATCACCGGATATAATCATGAAATGAAACTCCTTCACCTTACCTTGATACTCCACAAACACGGAAGGATGTGTTTCCTAAACACTAGTTTGATCCTTTTCTTGTCGTTGCCATCGCATCCTTTCCGACTACGATATTGAAAAAGCCACTTAAGAACAGATTTGCCGAATATCCAAACATGTCTCGAAGGGCGAAGGAAGTGTGTTGACACCACACTCACATGTTCCTAGCAAGCATGCCGGGGAATGCCAGCATCCTCACCCTTTGCACAAAGAACACGCTCACATAGTGTCTGATCAAGCCAAACAAGTGGAGGCGTTACAATGAAGCTCTTGAGCCAAAAGGATGAGCACACACACGCAGAACAATGACCGCCACGGGTGAACCACAGACTGCCGGAGGTTATTGAAGGCATCTTTAAGGAACGCCATTTCCACATGGTACCGATGAAGCAGATTGCGCTCTTGCAAGCTCTTAACAAAGAACGGCTTCAACTTCTCGAATGACCGTTGCCCAACTTGTATTTCCGTGTTCGGCGAAGGTAGAACTCGCACATGTCAAAGAACACACCAATCAGCCCTAAGAAACCTGGGTAAAAGCAACACCAAACCCACAATGGAGGCCACATGGAGTCGCAGATCATATGTGAGCATAGGACATTGGGGTCAAACATGCAAGCTTGGGTCCCACCGACGAACAAGACAAACATGTAACACACTCCCAAATGTCTCTGCGATAGCGGTCACCACTTAGTTGCCCAATAGGAAGACACCCTACGGTTGTATGAGGAAGGAAACACAAGGTTAGAAGGACCCAAGACACGCCCTTCGGATCAGCAACAACCTAGACACAAATCAAACCTAGCAAGCCAAACCACATTACGTCCTTGAGAAGAACAATCCTACAATCAACACTTCAAACTCGAAGTCGACTTCCACATACCGTGACATGTCCGAAAGTGCGTGATATGTTTGATGAACGTTGGTGCTATTCGCAACCGCTTGGTATCTTTTGTGTTGGATGAAGGACGGGAAGCTGATTCCCAAAAGTGGACGATGGTGGCCTTAACATGTGGCGAAAGGATGTCAGATCTTGATCTCCTTCCATCACCCAACCAGGATCCGTCACGAGGCATGCCCTCCCGCCTTGTGCTTAGGCTCGATGGATCCGCCTCCGCGACTCCAATGTGGTGGGAAAGCGAGCAACAAGGTGATTGTCTTGGAGATCTTGAGATAAAATGACGTTGAAGGGTGTTCCTTGCTCGCAAATGGTCTCCAACTTGAATCGCCTTCAAGTTTGTGCAAGCCTCACGCACATTCTTCAACAACAATGCTCCTAGTTGGATCTCTTTGCATCCTTTGTAGCCCCGCCTATACAACTTGAGAAGTGGTAGGTGACTAAACACCTCCAAGATGTCTCTACGACTTCCGTGTATGCGCTAAGGCATAAAAGCGATTGGCTAGTGTACGAGCCACTTCTTGCTTGCGACGCACCGAGCATTCCCTAATACCAGAATTGGCTGCAAGAGCCACGCCGCTCTCTATGCCGCACACCGTTGATGTTTTGACGCCTCTCCTTCAACTCTCCCGGAAGGAGCATCCTCCCTACTCTCCTTGGCGCTGGAGGACGTGACTGCTTAACATCCGCCTCGCCCACCTCCGTGGATGTATCCTCGCCTTCTTCTTCCCACACTGGACACCGCCTTCACGTGAAGCACCTTCACCGTTAGTGCTTCCGCCGCTCACCGACGACGCTTTGGCCGCCGCCCATCGACTTTGTTGGGAAGGTGACCGAGCCATAGCACCGCCCCAAAACAGCCAAGGGTGGCACCACCTCCAACGCCACGGCACTATCCACCGTATTTGAAGCGACACCGCCCGCACTATCCACCAACCCATGGACCTACTTGCAACTTGTAGCGCCGTCCGAACCTCGATCCGCTCCTTCCACCACGTCCTCCACATGTAGCCCGGAGCTTGTCACGATTACGATAGCCTATGAGTTCAAGTTTGAGCTCCGAGCTTGTCACGACACCCTAGCCTAGTTCAAGATGAGCTCTACAAGATAGGTCATTTGCACACGCGATGCACGTACTCCGCCCCGCACTAAATGATATTCTATGTTGATTATTAAACTCGGAGCATTTCAAGGCAGCGTGGGCGCCTCGGCCACGAGTTCGTGAAATGAAGGCAAAAGGCCGCCTATGTGGGGACATTGTCCTTAAACAAGTTGAATTTTTAAAGCATATTTTAATATACCATTCTTTATTAAATTTTAATCCTAGATAAAAATAGACATGACTATAACATGTAAAAAAAATCAGATAAGTTGGAAAAGAAATGAATTTTTCATAATTGTAAACATTGCGTGAGGACAAATTAAGAGCGTTTCAACCGTTTCTAACTAAAGTGAGCACCCAACCATGCTTATACCCAGAGCTTGAGGGGGCGGCCCCAAATTTGTCACGAGAAGGGTCTTAGGGAGTGTAGGATTTGCGCTGGTGGGAGGATTGCCCACTATACGGTGATTTGGGGGGTCCCCATGGACGCCGTTGCAGTTTGGGCGGTGCCTCTCTTGACGTAGGTCCGCGCCGTCGGAGTCATCGCGGCGTAGGGTAGCGTGACTTACCTAGTGTGGGTCACCCGGGCCCGATGGAGGCGATTAGTCACCGTGTGCGGAGGTCAAGAGAGTTAGAGAGGTCGGGAGGCGCACCTCCATCCGTGCGGGGAAGGGCTCCCCCACTCCTTCGTGGGAACGAAACCTATTGTACAAACCAACAGTGGGATAAGTGTGGCCGCTACAGGGCTGAGGGTTCCGGGGGTCCCGAGAACCTCCCACCACAATAAGCCTAACTCAAAAGATTAACGAGGTAAGTTAAGCTAAGTTATATAAATAACTCCAACAGCGAGTTGATCTTTCAACTCCTGCCATGCTCCTTCATGCTCCAGTTTCCACTGCCAAGCCATATCATTCTTGAGTAAATCATACCACGGCTTGCAGATCGCACTCATGTCCTTCCTAAACCTGCGATAGTAATCGACTAGGCCTAAGAAAGCCCTTAGTGCTGCCACATCCCGTAGGCACGGCATCCGCATCACTGAACCTTTGCTATGGCATGATCCTTCGACACAATCTTATGCCCGAGATACTCTATCCTCGAAAGGCAAAGCTACACTTCTTAGGATGTGCTTTCAACCGACAGACCTTTGTGGCAACATTTCTAAGTGCTCTTCCGTCTCACTAAAAACCAATATGTCATCAATATAATACTTCACAAACGGCATACCTTGCTCTAGATCGCGATCCGCTAAAAGTATATAGAGGCATTCTTCAGCCCAAATGGCATGGTTTCCCATTTCCATAGCTGATCTCTGCCCAAGAATGCCATCTTGCACTTGTCTGCATCTTCTATGACAATTAGATTGAAGCCTAAGCGAAAGTCGAGTGTGGTGAATTACTTGGCCTTGCCGATAGCATCAAATATCTCATCGTGTGTCGGCATCGGGTATCTCTCAATCGGTGTCACCTCATTCAAGGGTCGATAGTCACCACACATTCTGTGATCTTTCCACTCACCATTCTTGTCCTTCTTCAAAGGTACGATTGTGGCAGCTGCAAACTACAAATTTGATTTCTTGATCAATCCAACATCGTAAAGCTCCTTGCAGCGTTTGTCTACCACATCCCACTCTACCGGGCTTTATCTACGAAGTTCTTCGAAAGATAGCTCTTGAGTTGTGGTCACGATCTTGAACTTGATGCAATCGTACTTGCCCAGCTCATTCCAACTGAAGGCAAAAGCCCTCTGGTTTCGATCTAACATCTCCACGATCTTGACTTGATCTTCCTCGCCGATGTCGCCGGATATCTTCCACATGAACTTCTTTGATCACTATCTAATATCAAATTGATTATTTCATGATTCGATTGGTTATCACAAGACTACTATTAGTACTATAGCTTATGTCTCTATGCATACCTCTAGGTTTTGTGGTCATAGCTCTTTATGTTGATATTCTCTCTAGATCTTGTGTTCATAGTTCTTTATATTGATTATCTCTTAATCTTTATCGACACCCTTAAGTCCTTGAACACGCCAAGTTAGAATTGAGTTCAGAATTTCACATGAATGATAATGATATTTTGAAAACTATTTTGTTGTCCAAATGAATCACGATGTTCAAAATCTTACCATCATCATTCATCAAGCCAAGTATGTAGATGACTTGCTCATCAAGTTCACATGGAGAATTGTAAGCCTATAAATACCCCTCTACAAGTTAGTGTGAAAGCTATGTCACATGAAGATGATGCTGCAAGGTCTGAAATGAACGCTCAGCCTTACAGCCAAACTACAAGCTAGATATAGCTTTCTCGTGTTCTCACACCTTCCTCTTCATGGTGAATCCTAGCCCTACTCACTAATCCTTGGTTAAGCAGATGTCACGTTATCTATCTTCTTTGAGATGTCACGCTATCTATTTTCTTTGAGATGTCATGTTATCTATCTTGTTTGACATGTCACGTTATCTATCTTCTTTGCTACTGATCAATGACGAGGAATCTGTTGTTTTGATTATAATCTTTGTAGCTAGATTGCCGCAAACATACTCCCCCAAAAAGAAGAAGAAAAAATAATAACAAAAAAATAATTCAGGTATGCTAAAGAACTAGGAATTAAAACATACTAGTCTTCAATTTCGCTCACTGTTGACCTTAGCCTTCAAGAAGGAATCCATAATGCATTACTTTAATTTCACGTTCTTGTACATTTATAATCTGTGATGGTCATTGGTCCCGGTTTTCTTGTCTAGCCTAAGGAATTTCGACAACCGGCTTATGCAGGTTTTAAGCGACATCATCGCCCCAGGCACATTCGGGTCCACAAGGATTTTGATTGGACGACTTGGGAGGCTCAACATGCGACTACGTCTTCATCTACTTCCACGTTGTCCCATTGGCCCTGGTACCTCTGGGCCCTCTCAGTCTTGGCTATGGCTTCAAGGGCAGTCTGATCATCTTCTGGCTTTGTACGAAGCACGCTTCCCGGGTCCGCGCCTTTTTCGGTGCCTCCCACAATGCCTTCAGGACGACGTCTGCCTTGCCTATCGCCTTCCTTTGGACCGCCTCGCACAGGACCCGGGGAACGAGGCTGCCTAGGCCTTGTTCCTTTTTCTCCCTCGGTGGTGTCTTTGTCGCTCCCGTGGTGGTTTTTTGGGGCATCAGGAGGTCACCCGTCTCCGTTCGGCGGGATTGGGAGCTTTGAGGAGGCCGAGCGCCAGCGAGGTCTTGGATTCTCAAGGTGCATCGGGTTCATCCGGACTCGCAAAGGCCCTCAAATGATGCCTCCCATGGGTCTACTGGGAGTATGCTAGGGCGGCTCGGGCTCTTGCTCGGTGGCTGCCTCCGAGGAGACCATTCTCGCGGCTTCATCCAGCCCAAGGAGCTCCACAGAGGACATCTCGGGACTTGCCTCTCGAACATCTGTCATCTTGACAGAGCCATCTTGATCGGGACTTAACCAACGCCCCGCGCCTCTTTTCATGGCACAGTTATGAACTCGCGTTTTAAGCTCCTGGCGCCATTTCTTTGACTAAGATGTGAAGAGAAGACCTTACGAGGGAGAGGCTCGCGCACCCGAGAGAAAGGCGGGCGATTTCAAAGAGAGAACACACATTTGTCCGTGAAGAGAGCAAGGATGGTACCTACCACGGCACTCATCCGCCGGCAGGGTTGTTAAGTGTGGAGGTCTTGTCCATGGCCAAATCATGCCCTGATGCCGCATCCCTAGGTAGCCTATCTGGAACAGTCTATGACCACCTTCGGGACCATTTTATTCCTGAGGATCCTTCTAGCGGTTTTTCCGAGCTGTTTCTTCTGGTTGTCGCTGTGGCGAGGGGAGAGACTCCTCCTCGGATCTCTCAAGTGTTGGGTGCAAGCAGGTTGTTGGTGATGGAGAAGCCCACCCCAGGAGTGTGCTCTATTGCTGTCCGGGAGGCGTTCCTGTGACTTATTGGTCGTAGTATTTGCCCTCCAGCACCGGGAGCAGTTCCATGCCCATTTTAGTCCTCATCAGTTTGGGATTGCTACGCCGGGGGGATGCGAGTCTGTGGCTTTTAGGGTGGAGGCGGTTCTCGAGACCCACCTTGATTGGGTTGCTCTTCAGGTCGACGTGGAGAATGCCTTCAACACTGTCTTACGGGCATCTTGAAGCTCAAGAGCAGGTGGGCGATTGACCTTATTCCTTTGTCCGCTCCTTTTGAGTCTACTTCCAACCTCTATTATCGATGGCCCCTTGGTGGAAGGGGTTTCTGTGTTAAGCTCAGCGATGGGCACTAGGCAAGGTGACCCTCTTGGGGGTGCTCTCTTTGCCATGGCACATTTCAGGGCTTTGTCTTCAACTGCCTTTTCGGTGTGAGAATGTTTGTATCCGTCTGTGGCTGATGATATCCATATCCTTGGGCCTGGAGACAAGGTAAAGGTGACGTTTGATTCCTTCGCTTCAGAGCTCTCCCGCCTCGGTTTCAAAATCAAAATCATTAAATGCAATGTTTGGTCTCCCTCTGGCGTTGTGCTTTTTCTTCGATGTTCGAAGGGATATTGCTCCGGGCTTCGGGTTCTTGGTGTCCCGATTGGGCCTCCCGCCTTTACGATTATGTGGATGTGGCTTTGAGGATTTGTTGCACATCGATGACCTTCGAAATGGGAGACCCATAAGTGGCATTTGGGATCCTCTCCTTTTGTTTTATGTTGCTGACGTGGTACCTTCTCGAGCAGTTGCCCTCCCGTTTCTTGTCTAGCCTAAGGAATTTCAACAAGTGGCTTATGTTGGTTTTAAGCGACATCATCGCCTGTGCACCTTCGAGTGCGTCGGGATCTTTGGCGGCAGCATTTTTCCGTCGCTTTTTGGGGCATTGGTTTGCTGGCCATGGAGGCCTCAGCTAGCTCTTTAGGAGCCGGGCTCTCTACCCCATCTTGTCCTCCCTTAATTGGCGATCACATATCCTAG
>VJWM01000378.1:0-26482 GCA_010909165.1 Anthoceros angustus | reverse complement strand
TTGTTTAAGTGGGAGTGGTGCCAAGCTCAAGAATGGAGGCAAATGTGGTACAAGAGCACAACAACAAGCTACTATTGTGGCACCAAAGATTGGGACATCTTGGAGTTCAAAACATCAAGCTCATGGAAAGAAAAAGAAAGAGGACTTGAGCTTGGAGAGGAGGAAGATATAGGTATTTGTAGAGGTTGCATGATGGGAAAGCAACATCGATTTCCATTTCCAAAGGGAGGAAGTAGAGCTAACCATGTGCTAGATTTGATTCACTCGACATTTGTGGCCCCATGAAGACCACATCTCTAGGAGGGCCAAGTATTTCCTCACTTTCACAGATGACAAGTCAAGGTATACCAAGGTTTACTTCCTCAAATCCAAGGATGCCTGTTTATCCAAGTTCAAGGAGTATAAAGCACTTGTGGAGAATCAAATTGGTAGAAAGATAAAAGTTTTAAGGAGTGACAATGGAGGTGAGTATATGTCCAAGGATTTTGAAACTTTTGCAAGGAGCACGGAATCATGCAACAATTTTCGCCCTTACACTCCTCAGCAAAATGGAGTTGCGGAAAGGAAAAATAGAACTTTGGTAGAATGTGCTAGGAGCATGCTTCATCATCAACAATTGGGCTATGAGTTTTTGGGGAAGCCATACAACTGTCTACCTAACTAATAGAAGTGCAAGTGCATCACTAGAGGATATGACACGGAGGAATGCTGGTTAGGAGGAAGCCTTCTATTGCTCACTTGCATGTGTTTGGGCAAAAGGGGGCATCTCCTGCTCAAGGTGCCTCCCTTCAAGGGGGAATGCTATACCATGTCTGCTATCTTACTTGAGATTTCTCCCTTCATCACAGCGGGAAGCCTTCAATGAAGATTCTTCCGAGGCACTTGTATCAGAGAGAACAATCTCGGCGATTTCTTCCACAGAGCTTTATGAATCTTCCTCGACGATCTCTCACACACACAACTATGGTGACGACATGCTGCTTGGAGCGGTGTTGGCTTGGGATTAGCGCGCACTTTTGAGACATTGAGACAAGACATGATCTTTCTTTAATCTCCGGCTTGGGTGAGACACTCCCATATGGCGCTCACACATCAAGGCGATCTTCACTGGGAACAAATTCCACCTCTCCCGGTGACTTCAACCTCTACACGAGCTCGGACCACTTCATCCCACAGGAAAACGTGGTGGGCTCTCCACAAAGGTTGGAATCCATTTAGATGCGGTGGAGGATCACTGGTCGCACAAGTGGGCGTCTGCTCCTCGGGGGCGCGGTCCCTCCCAGGCCTCCCTCTTTTTCCATGCAGGCGTTGGCACATCCACTTGCAGTCGGCGCCCACCCGGTGATCCGGCACATGGCGGGCGCGGGCCGCCGGGTGGCGCGCTCTCCTCGGCTGCGCGCCTGCCCCCGTTTGTGTGGCGCCATAGCGCAAGTTCTTTGTGTTTCAGCGGGAGGAGGCGGGAGCGCCGGAGCGGGAGGAGGAGGAATAAAACCGTATGAGGGGAGGGTTTCATTAGCATGACATGGTATCTGACGGCATCACATGGCCCCGGGCATCACATGCCCCATGGGTTTAACCCATTTAATGGTTTTCATTTTTACCCTTTTTACCTTGTTTAGGAATTTACCATTTCTAATTAGTTTTTGGTAATTAATTTTGATTACATTAAATTCTGCTTAAATGTAACTTAAGCCAGTTTTAATTGTTTTCTTAGTTAGTGGATAGCTTTCAAGTTAGTGGGAACTAAGCCTTTTAGTCTCATTTTGAAGCGATTCTTCACACCTAGTTCATAGTGAGTGGGAGTGATGAAATATGACCTATTTAGGGCACTCTTCACTAGGGCACCTAAGGCTATTAATTAATTTAGTTCTTAGGGCTTTAGGTAGTTTAATGAGTAGTTAGTTGTTACAACCACTTAGAGGTTAGAACTACTTATGGTTACAACCACCTTATGGTTATAACCACCTAGCCTATATAAAGGCTTTGTACTTTCTATTATAATCAATGCATACAACTTTTGTGCAAAGCTTTCTACTATCTCACTTGCTATGTTTTGCTACCTAAGAGCTATGATTCTCATCGATGTGCCTCTTCCACATGCACCAGCACCCGATACTCCCTTCGCCATAGGTGCTCAGCGTCATCTTGCCCGGCTTCGGCCGTCTCCATCGCAAAGGTTTGTCAATTGGGCGGGCGATCTCGAGCCACCCCAGCAGGAGAGCCTCCGTCACTTCTGCAACCGCTGCTGCTCACGCTTGCTCGGCTCGCCGTTTCACACCTCGGCGACTTTCACCTGCCATGGCGCAGCGCTCCCCCTCCGCCTTCCTCAACTGGACCAGCAGCTTCTTTTCTGCATCCAAGGGCCTTGCTCCTCCATTCATCCTGGCCTGAAGCTCTGCCATCTCCCTTCCCAGGCGGTCCGGCAACTCCGCCCGATTCCTTGCTTCGTCCAAGTCCTTCTCCATTTCGGGGACGTCCTGCTCCTTGTTCCATCGCCTTACCTCCTCTGCCCTCCAACAGAGCTGGAGTCGCTCTATCTCCCGCTTGTGATCAGAGATCACGCCCCGAAGAGCCCCGTTCCGCTCAATTGTGTCTTAGAGCTGCAGCTCCAAGGTCTCCTTGCGGTCCTCCATCTCCTGCCGCCGTTCCTCCACTCTACGCAACTGAGCCCGGAGATCCTCCATCTCCCGGTTGCTCGCCTCCTCTCTCTGACCCGGGGTCCATGCCTTCTCCGCCACCACCCTTTCGGCCTTCGGGTTAGCCGCGTTTCTGCCCGTCTCCCTCCACTTGTTCGATCTTGCCGGTAATGGTCCCGGTCGGTCTTAGCCGCGGCTTCCCCCTCCAGCGCCCCTTCACTGCCCGAGCCTCCCGAGGGCTTGGTGTTGCTCCCGCCGAGCCGCCTGTCTCGAGCCTGGCCCGCTTTGTCCTTCTAAGCTTCTCCAACTCCCTCAAGGCCGCCTGGGAGGTCCTCGCCCGGCTTGGGCATCCTGCGCCTGCTTCAATTGTTCGCACAGCTGAAGGACCTTGGTGGGTCTTCCTTCGGGCAAATGACCAGGACCTCGAGCTCCCGCTCCGGCGCTTTCCCCTCTCTCGATCAGGCGAGGGACTCGCCTTCTTCTTGGCTGTCTTGGCCGCCTCCACACTCTGGAAGCACCATGCGCCTCGGTGGCCTCCACTGGTCTTCCTGGCCTGGTAGACCTCAAAGTTATGGCCCATGACGCCAGTGGAACTTGCCGTGTCTCTTCCACGGCCTGCGGAGAGGCACCAAGAAGTCCGTGGGTGCATCTCCCGTCAGTGGGGACATATCACTGTCCGGGCGAGTCCCGGGACTTGGCTCCTGGACTGATCAGACCCTCGGGTCTTGAGTGCCTGGTCCGTCCTTCCACCTCCTTGGCCCAGGCTTAACTCCTTCTACCCGCCTCGCTTAGGGGCCTCGGAGGTGGTGAGGGGTCCTGGGCTGCGTTACTTCAGCCGGGAGGCAGGCAGCTCCGTGTGCTGCCTGGCCCCTAGCGCCTTAGGCGCGTCCGCCTCCGCCTCCGCCTCCTCCAGGCCTCCACTCCAGGTGGGTAGGCGGAGGGCCGTGCGCTCTTGGCGCTTCATTGGCGTGGGAGCCGTTTTCCGCCTTCTTGACGACTCTCCTCGTCCGGCGTGGCTCACTTTGGGGTGGTGGGTTGTTGGGCGGTGGGCGTGACGCCCGACTCCCTCCGTGGGTGCTTCTTCCGGGCGGGGACCTCGCTCGGGAACCCGGGAAGGAGGGAGGCGGAATATCCTCCCATACCTCCCACAGGGGGCGAGGGGTCCGTTCCGATCCGAATGGAACTGGGATCCTTCCCAATCGTCCTCCTCCACCCGTTTGGCCGGAGGTCGGACTCAGCCTCGGCGCCGCTCCTTCCTCCGCCTCCGCCTCGATAGGGGCCGCCCGGCCCTTTCCCGAGGCGCGCCTCTTCTCCCTCCTTCAAGAGGTTGAGGTGTCCCCATACATGGATGAGGAAGGGTGACAGTGTTGACGGAGGCGGCTTCTCACTCCGTAGCTTCCTGGCCTCCTGGTTGATCCGGGCAAAGATGATACACCCCCAGTCGGCCCTTTTCCCTTGCTGTAGGGCGTGCAGGAACACCAGAAGATTGTCACCAAGGTGATCCACCTTGGTGAGCATGTTCCAATGGACAATGACCTTGGCCACCGCCCTCACCCGCCTATCCGCAGTCCGAGGCATCGGCCGTTGGAGACCGCGTCCCGACCTCAGCATTGCCGCCTTTGCCGCTTCCACCTTCCCCCTCACCTTGAGGGGCTCCGGGACTACGCCCCCAATTTCTTCCATCGGGCGGTTGTAAACCGCCCTCAGGTGCTCCACGGTCCACCTCCTGGGACCCTCCCTCAAGCTCTTGGAGCGAACCTCCTTGTTGGCAATTGCCAGCATCTTCCTGGCGTACTCTCGGACGAGAACGACGCTGTCAAACGTCCAAACCGCGCTGAAGATGTCCAAGTGCCATTGCTCCACCAGTTCCTCCGCTTCCTCCAGCCAAGGCCCGAAGTCAGGGTATCTCTTGGTGACAATGTTGCGCTCCACCAAGCGCCAGGGCTCCCATACCTCCGCTGCCTTCTTGGGTCCCATCAGAGTGCTTTTCTCGCTCGCTGCTTTGGATTGGTATTGCACGACAGCGTCCTTCCGTCGCGTTGGGCTGCCCAACCAGGTGAGCCGCGTGCGAGCTGCAGGTCTCGAAAGACAACGCTAGAACATTTGGAGCGCGAGGCGGTAGCGCCCGTGAGGTTGTGAGGAAGAATGGCCTCCTCCGACTGTGACGCGTCGGGAGTAGTCGGCTGGGCGGGAGGGTGTCTCTTGACGCCCGTGGCGCCGAGGCTTGCATGGCTTGCTTACTCCCACCTGCACGCCACACTGCGCCTTACGCACAGACGTGCTGCTGTAATACCATACGCCAGATTGTGGCTGTGCCGGGCGTGAATACCCGCCTATATGACCCACGGCAACCCCTACGGGTCTAATCTGCTGGCATGCCTGGGGCTCCACCTCGGTCTCACAGTCCACGTGGACGTGGCCCCTCGGCTGAAATACAGCTCCTAAGTTACTTTGGGCTACTCACCGTCAGGCTCAGTAGTCGGACTTACCGGGCACTGGAGTCTTGTCGGGCCCCTCCGGAGTGTAGTCCGTGGCTCTCCTCCGAGTGTGCTCCAGTCCTTGACCTACTCACGAGGTCCTTCTGCCTACTCCGGAGTACTCCGGACTTATTTCTTCCTTTCCGCCTTATTTTCTACTCCACGCCTACGAAAAAAACAAAACCTAACTCATTTCCTGCAGGAAGTCGCGTGAGCCCTTACCTGCGTGCCTCGTTGCGTCGTACGTTACGCTCCTCACGGGGCTCCTCCCCCCTTCTTTGCCATCGTCCCGAACAAGCGCCACTAAAGGCCCCGGTGTTATCCCGGGCCCTTCTTCCTCCTCCTCCTCCTCCTCCCGGGGTCCAGGTCAATTGTAGTGGTTGTGCAGGGACCTCCAAAGCTTTGAGGAGTTCGGCGTGGTAGTAGGCAAAGTCTGAGTCGACTTATTGGATTGCCTCTTCCACATGCGCCCTGAAGCATGTACACAACAACTGCCTCGCGGTTTCATAGGTTGCCAACACTTGATTCCTTGAAGCCAGGCGGCGAGGGCTATTCCCGCAATAGAAGATAACCTCCACATGCGCATGGCTACAAAACGGTTCCTCGCCATAGCGGTGGTCTGAGCCTGAGGCGGGCGCGTGGTGATGCTTCCCAGCGCCTTGATTCTAGGCTTCGATTTACACCACCCTGAACGGAGAAATCTACTTACGTACTCAAGATTCCACTAGGGTCCCAAGGTGACTTCCTTGGTGCTAGCTTATAATGCAAATGATGCAATTACACAGAGTACAGACGGACAGCAACCTCAATCAGGTTACAAAGAGATCTCCCAGCTCCCCGTTCAACAACCAATACCCATCGTCTTTAAGACGGATTTCTATCTACTTCAAATAGAATACAAGATTTTCCTCACGAAAATCTGACTGGCCATCTGACCCACGTGGTCACTAAGTATACGTCGAATTCTTGGGCATAAAACCTAGATGCATCAGGGCTGTTGCGGCAAGTTTACGAGCTTCACTTGACCCACTCGTCATGGTAACCAACAGGCCAGATTTGGCTGGTGCAGAATACCTTTCATCCCGATACCTCCTCAATCTGAAGATCTTTTCCAGTACGGCAACGGCTTGTTCTGTGGATGTTGATGTTCTTCCAACCAGATTCGAGATGGAAGGTATGATCTCATGCTTCACAAGGAAATCAACGGCCCTTTCAGTATCCTCATCGTTTCCCAGGAGAGTGTATAGAGCTTCCATGGCAGCCTCAGAACTCTCTACTCCTTCCTTGACAAGATGGATCAGGAGCGGCACTGCTCCTGACTCAATAAGACACAGCGTACCTTTTGCACTGCATTTCCCAGCATGTACTTTGCAAGCTCTGTACTTCTTCATGCCCAAGGCTGCTAGTGACTTCTTAACGAGTGTCTGGCGTTCTGTTAATTCTGGAGTGCATCTTGAAAGAATCCCCAACACTAGAGCCGCATGTCGTTTAGAGCGCTGAGAGCCACTGCAGATCAGATCCATCAACAAAGCAACCATACCCTGCCTAGCTAATGCCAGTTTTATTTGCAGATTCGTGAGGGCTATCAATTTCGCAAGGCAAACTGCAGCACTCTCTTTCACCTTTGTGCTGCAAGACTTGTCTAAACACTTCACCATCCCATGGAGCATAGACTGTTCCTGCAGGAGAAGATTTCGCATAGCCTCGACCTTTGATAAACTAGCTAAAATTCCCACAATAGCCTCCTTCTCCTCTGGGGAAGTAGGCTGTTCCAGAAGCCTGATGAATAGCCTCAACAGTTCCCTGCTCAAAATAACAGACGAACGAGATTGACGATCTCCAGCAAGGTGGCAGATAAGACGAATGATGCTTGATCTACCACTCGATGACAGGTCCTCATCTTGTAGCAGCGCAAAGATCCTAAGCACCTCACTGTGGCCTTTCAATGCAAGTCTAACGGATCTGCTGACCTTGGCCATGCATTGCAATGTCCTTATGGCATTTTCTTTAACATTTTCCCCCCCTGAAGTCACTATATCTACCAACCTCGCAGTAGCACTTTCTGGTTCCATTTGATCTACACAGTCACGATGCGCAGCCAAATTTGCTAGGGTGCCAACCACTGACTGAGTTAACTCCTCACTACTTGAATCCAGGTAACTTACCAGGATTGCCACACCACCTGCACTGGCGATGGCTGCTCTGTTGCTGTCACAACTAGAAAGGTGGAGCAACGCATCTGCTGCGGCTATCTTCCCATCCAAATAGCCATGCTGGAGGAGATGCAACAGAGGTGGAACTGCACCAGCTTGTCCAAGAGCAGCGGTGCTGTGCTCATTAAGTCCAA
This sequence comes from Anthoceros angustus, assembly GCA_010909165.1. Lineage (NCBI taxonomy): Eukaryota > Viridiplantae > Streptophyta > Anthocerotopsida > Anthocerotales > Anthocerotaceae > Anthoceros > Anthoceros angustus. Next base: position 19,022 of record VJWM01000378.1, on the reverse strand, counting down.
AGTCACAAATTGCAGTTGCCATTTCTGATCTGACAGCCATGTCATTCCCTGGCAACAATGAACGGAAGCTTTCAGCACGACCTCATACACTGGACATAAACCTGCATACTTGCAGTGGAGCAGGAGAATAGATCTATACGCAACTGAGACCAATCTTACCAGGCCGTAGCATGGCCACAAGTGGCCCAAACACTCCCGCACTAGCCACTTGAATAACCACCCTGGTATTGCCTTGACAGAGATCATTCAGTAGCCTCTTCTGGTCCCCAGTGCAATGATTAAGAGCGCTCGCAATTGTGACAACTGATAAAGGCTCAGCAAGAATGGCCGCTTTTCCTGCCTCACACCTGGACAATTCCCACAGAAGCTGCACGGCACCTCCATGATCACCTGGATTTCTGTTGATGATCCGGAGTAACACAGGCACTGCACCTGCTTCCTTGAGGACAACCTTCATGGCAATATGGACAAGACCACATGAGACCTTTCAATATAGTCCCAGACATCACACAAACTAACTCTGGAACAAAATGCAACGAACGAGAGCTACCTTTTGCTCTTCTCCCACAGCAACAATACCACACAAAATTCTGAGGATCTTCTCCTTCAATACTGGAGCTGCCCGCCTTAGGACAGTCACCAGTGGCTTCAGTCCATCCATGGAAACGATTCGCCGCTTGTACTTTGAGTCAGCATCAATCAGAGACTTTATAATATGCACTGCTTCTTCGTGCTCTGCAGGGCTATCTTTTTGAATCTTCTCAAGAGCTAAAATAAGAGTCTCGTGACCCCTCCGATCAAAAAACTCTTCCATGGCCTGCCGAAGATTTAGGTTGGGCACTAGCTCCAAGGAATCCAGTTCTTTCCCAGTGTCTGGACATGTGCGATTCCCTCTGTGGAACCACTCCAGGATGGCGGATTTTTCATACGTATAACCTGCCTCCAAGATCATCACGGGCTCTAGCATAACTTGCCTAGTAATTGGACAAATAAAAGAACTTGGGATGGGAACGCTGCGATCTGGACTGAGTGGGAAAAATCTTTGAGATGCTAATCTACGTACGTCGGCGAGAACAGCTGCAGGTCTGAGAAGCTGACACAACTCTGTCAACACCTGTATATCCGATTCCAGATTCTCCCGTTCAGCTGTAGCTAGGTCATCCTCCAGCTCTACCTTGAGCTCAGCTGCTGCCGACAGGGGCACCTGGAGGAACTCAGCAATAGATCGAAGCAAGCTAGTGGCATATGGCTCATCGGTCTGGCATCGATCCAGACCAACTTTAATAGCTATAGCCAACTGCTCCAGACCAGGATCCAAAAAGAAGGCCGCCGACTCTAACTTACGCCTCAGGTTCTTCACATGTGCCTCCAAAGGGGCAAAAAGAGACAAAGGAAAGAGGTCTAAGCTGTCCATCATATCCTTGGTCAGCGCTTTGATCTTTAAAAGAAGCGCACTACTCTGGTGTACCAGATAGATGCGACTATGCGCGATGCTCTGCTTGGTAACCATGTAAACCTTGTCTGCCAAAATCGCAAGCTTAAACAGAGCCAGCTTCATGTCCAATGACTCGAAAAGCTCCGGCTGAGTCAGGTGTTCCAGCAAGGGCTTCAACTCCGCCAGGTGAATCGCCATCACCAAGAAGTTGGTTTTATTGATTACCACGCTGTTCACAATCTTCTTCGTCTCATCAATGGAGGCCAAAATGGCAGCCACCTTATCCGCACACTCCAGTGTGGTCCCCATGTCGATCTTCATGTCCGCTGGGCGAGCTGGTGCCCCACTCGAGCATGCGTCAGGCATGCTCACCACTAACCGAGGAGCTCAGGGCTCCGAAAGTCATACCTTGCCATCTTCCTCAACAAGGAGCACAGATGAGTAACCTGATGCTATCTCATGAAAGGACATGAAGAGCATTTCACCAGCTGTGAGTCAATCGCAACCCTTCCAGCGACCCTACGGTGCAACCAATTCTCCAACCACGGGAGTCACGCTGCATTCCATGAACCGGGCGCAGAGCAAATCGCTAAGAACGCCTCCCCCTCTTCTACGACAGGATCTTCTATCGACCTAAAATTGCGACACAAAGAACCACTCCCGTGACCCGAGGCCGGCCTCCAGCAAGACGTCTCCTCGTGCTGCGGTGCATTTTGAGCCGACCAGGAGCTGCAGAACTCGGAGCAGACAGAAGAGTGACATCCAACTCGAGCGCCCAATCGCGAGGAGCCGACCTGCATCACGTCATCGCCCCCAGCTTCAGGCAGAATACAGATATCAGCCTGCCATGCTGTCCTGCTCCATCCGGATCCGATCCATGGAACTGTTAGAAACGCAAGCCCGTGCGGTCAACATGTGTGAGCACTTGCGCGTCCCGAGTCTTGACCGGCTTGACCAGAATGTGGCACTGATCAGCCAAGCTCGTACGACGGGCGGTGGCGGACTTGCGAAGGAAGCCTATAATAGGAAGGAGGAAGGAAAGGGGGAAACCACCGGCCCAGGCTCCGGCTCCAGCTCCAACTTCAACTAGAAGCTGACCATCCGTTCGAAGTCAGCTGAATCGTTCGCAAACGTGAATATGAGAAACAACATTTTCTCGCCTCGTACGTTTTCCCTCGTTTACCGGACAACCGAATATACCCCGAATCCACAAATTGCAAAATGTAGCCTGCTTGATTTCCCTTGGTATCTTTCGTGTAGGTAACCAAGGCGCACCTTCTCTTTGCTATCCCTAACCTCAAACATTCCCGGTCCAACCCGACATTGTCGTCGTGGAGACGGAAACCGATGGAGGGAGGAAAAAGGAAAAGTCGAAAAGACGGGGGGAGGAGGGAGACTCAGGGAATTGAGGGGGAAGAGGGGAAGAGGGGAAGAGGGGAAGAGGGGAAGAGGGGAAGGGGGTCATGCCATCACATTGCCTTCCTCCTCTTCCTCCGAGCCGTCTTCCTCCTCCTCCTTTGCATCGCTATTGAAAAGCCCAAACCTTTTCTTGGAATTGCCTTCCTCCTCTTCCTTTGAGTCATTTTTCTCCTCCTCCATGGTGCTACCGAAAAACCCAAAGCTTTTTCTGAAATCATTCTCTCCCTCCGATTCCTCTTCCTCCGATTCCTCTTCCTCCGTGTCGCTGCCAAAAAACCCAAACCTTTTTTCCGGAATCACTCTCCCTCCCGCTCGTCTTCCTTCTCTTCCTCCATGTCACTGCCAAACCTTTTTCCAGAATCATTCTCTTAATTTTTCTTGTTGAAAGGAGCTCCTTGCGAGCCTCCTCCTTTGGAAGTACTAGCGGAACCTCGGAAGTTTGGTCTTGCACCTCTTCCTCGGTTAGACGTGTAAAGGGCTTGTTGTTTACCTGCACGCCTATAAGAACCTCTGCTTGCTTCCTCCTGAAGCAATGCTCCCACTAGCTCAGAAAAGCTTATTGCTAGCAATGTCCTTTTGCATCGCCAACGCCCGCTTGTGTTTGTGAAGCAATGTAGGAGGTCACAAAGTGTGACCATGATTCGGGCAACAAAATGAGAAGCCGGACACATAGCTTCCATCATTCAGTATCTCCCCAAAAGTTCCTTGAACCTTAGAAGCTAAGGTTCTAAACACACCAATGTGTTTTTCTATTGAGTCTCCATCCCTCATCTTGTAGTTCTAGAAATTCCTCAATGCTACCATTACACTCATGATATTGAGTCCTGAATACAGGTCCTTCAATCTTTGCCAGATCTCTGCAGTTGACTGAGCCCCACCAATCTGCCTCAACATGTCAGATGTTAGGCCACTACATATGGTACATGGTTGCGTCATTCTTGATTGTCCATACTTCAACTGCATCCGATCCAACACTTTCTGCAGGTCTTTCCTTGTCACTAGTTATGACTTTCCAAAGTCTGCAGTTTTGAAGTGCTCCTGTCATTCTGATGACCCAAATATCATAGTCGGTCCCTCCAAACCTATCTTTTTCTTTGAAACCATCTCCAGCAATGCTTGACGTATCTGCCATTGTGTATGCAAGCTTACGTGTGCCTTCTGAAGATGTTTCAGACTTATCTTGGTTAATGTCAAAGAGGTCACCAAGGAATGCTGCTGCCATGCAACAGGCTTAAAGCACATGGAAGTTATTTGGCTCCTGAGTGCGAGCTGCAGCAATCTGCTGCTCAAAAATCCTAGTCTGTCTCATCTCCCATCTGTTATACGCATAGGTTGAGCAGGAAGGGCGCAAATTAGGAGTATCAAATTTGTTGTTACCATTGCTTTTGTTAGTGCCTTTATGTGCTATTCCTCTAAATGCAGGATCTTTTTGCAATTCAGATTTAACCAATGTAAGCAATTTGAAGTCCAAATGCGCAAGCTGCTCCTGCAAATCATGTACATCCATGTTTACAGTTGCAACATTGTGATTATAGTTGTGATAACATTTGTCCACGTTTTTGTTGATTGTTTGAGGTGCAGCGTGCGTTGTGAGAAAACTACGAGGGCTTTCAGTTAGAATGTTGAATGCAGATAATCATACACATGTCCTGTTTTACATGTAATGCCGGTATAGACTCTTTTGATCATAGGAAGATACTTGCCTATGGGTCATCAGATCACGACATGTTTCGCCTCCATACTCAGAGTGGAGCAGTAGGGTCACACCTTGCCAAGGATGTCTCCCAAGCCTCTGCACAACAAATAACAAAAACTCAATTGTGGCATGTTAGACTAGGTCACCCCCACAGTGCTAAGTTGCAGAAACTAGCTACTAGTGACCTCTATGAAGATAGACCTATTGGTCGCTTGACTACCTTACCCTTGTGTAAATCATGCGTCTTGTCTAAGAGGCATCAAGCAACTTTTCACAATCAGGCTCCCCATAGAGCCTCTGAAGTGCTTAATTTAGTTCACACAGACCTATGTGGACCTCTTTTTCAAGAGTCCATAGGTGGCGGAAGTATTTTAACCTTCACGGATGATAAGACCGTTTTTGTTACCTCTTACATCTTGAAGAACAAGAGTGAATGCTTCTCTGCTTTTAAGGAATATATGAAACATCAGATGACTGAAAGAAGAAGACTCTTCGATTCGACAATGGAGGGAATTCACAAGGAGAATTCCCCACATATTGTGATGAAGGATAGGCAGACAACTTACGCTTGTCTATACACCTCAACAGAATGGTGTTGGTAGCGCCTAAATTTGATCTTGCAAGAGATGACTTCCTCTCTTCTCCATCAAGCTCAGCTACCATTGCCCTATTGGGCAAAAGCTCTTATGACCTCTACATACTTACGGAACAGACTGCCAACCAGTGATGTTGTCGGGATGACACCCTATAGGTCTTCACTGGCAGGAAGCCATCTCTTCTCCACTTGAAGATGTTTGGTTGTCTTGTCTATGCCTTCATACCTAAAGAGAAGCGCAAGAAATTCTCAGATAGGCAAGGAAGCTTCTAATATTGGGCTATTGTGGGAGGAGAAGCCCGGGGCTTCCGAGATTCCCCCTCTAGCGGCCACACTTATCCCACTATCGCTTCGTACATTGGGTTTCATCCCATGAGACTTGTGTGAACAATCGGATTCTGGAGAACCAATCGCTATTTGTAGCAACACACTACCTCTACAAACAAAGGCGCTCTAAAGTTCCCCTCTGAGGCCGCACACCTTTTCACGAAAACGCTTCTCGACCTACAACGACACTACACAATTGCAGGTCATGCCTTAGCAGCAAGGAGTCTATCGCGGGCGCCCAGGGACCCCCTGACCCACACCGCAACTTCGTCCCTACTTCTAAGACCAATCTTCTCTACTCAGGGAGCGCCCTATTACTTGCAGATTTGGGATTCGTCCCTTAGGCTCTGCTTGTGGCCTTCCACTATTACCTACACTCTAATCCGCTACCCATCATCCACTCATCATCCTCCTCAATGCTCAACTCATCTCCTCGTCCTCCTCCTATTCTAACCTCAATTCAGGCTCACTGGCCTCGGCTCACCCTTACGGCACAACTACCTGGGGTCCGCCTACAAGCCAGCAAGTTCTTCCTTGGGCGGCTATGAGTTTGACCGGCAATGAACCTGTGGAGTCTTTCCCTGTAGTCTACCCTCAAGCCGAGAGTTCCTTGGGCATCGCCACAAACCCAGCGAATTTGGGAGCTTAGGAAAGATAGGCATGATGGAAGGATGAGGAAGCAGGAGGTTATCGTGGCCGGGGATTTGGTTCTTCTATACGATGGTCGGTGCAGACTGGACTTCCTGGGAAGCTTAATGAGATGGATGGGACCCTATGAGTGGTGGCGGTCACGAGAATGGATCCTGCAACCACGAGTGTTGGATGAGATTTCTGCACGGCCAGGTGAATGGGTGGAAGGTTAAGAAGCACCTTCACCATTGAGATACTTGCTGTTTTGGGGGCCCAAAACAGGTGAGGAGTATGTGGAATGCAAAAGTTTGGGCAACCAGCCCAAAAGAGCCGGAGGAAGAACGAACTTGATCTTTTTTTGCCGAAATCGATTGGAAGGGATCATGCCAAGAATTTTTTGAATCCTTTGGAGCTGGAGTTGTAGGATACTGTTAGGAAGGCAGAGGGGATATCTCGGGGAAAAGAAATGGGTCAAAACGACCCCAAAGTAGACAAGGCGTCCACAAGGAGGTCAGGACTACATCACGAGGTTGCCAAGCACTACGGTAGGCCGAGAGGAAGAGCAAGGCTACCACGGAGGGCTATCAACATCATGAGAATGTGACAAAATCTAGAAAGAAAATTAGGATGGGGGATATCCACTATATATGCTCACCAATAGGGGAATAGATAAATAGGATTAATTAGATGACTTAGTTAGCCAATAATAGGACAGGAATTTAGTGTGATTAGGAATTTTAGGATGGAAAACCAAATCTAGGGTTGAGGGGCCTCTAGGTGGCGTATACATCCAAGGAGGCAAAGTGCGCTTTGGCGGCTCCTCCTTCACTTCGCATGATCGGAGCGTAAGAAGAAGGACACGGAGAAGGAAGGGAGGCTACCATCATGCTGCCGCCGCCGCCATCGCCATCGCCGAAGTTAGAAGAGAAGGAAGCCGTCAGCCTGGCTGAGGGGTTATGAAGGCTAGGTCTATGTTACGGACGACTCCGCTTATATCAATGCGATCTTACACCATTGCAATGGAAGATTAAGAAGGAGAAGTTACCGCTTTTGAGCGCTGCAAGTCAACGGCTTTTCTTTCATGGGGATGAATTTGTGGTGTTTAGCCCTCGCTCATGCATTTCATTAACATTATTGATTGATTGAAGATTATTTGTCCAGAGGTGGCGACCACTCAGTAGTCCGACCCTACCATCCTTGACTTCTCGCCTCGGGGGGTCGTTTGTCCTGCTTTTCTTCCGATATCCTTCGCCTTTCTAACAATATTTTACAACTCGACTTCAAGATTCTCGTAAATTTTCCGCATGCTCCTCTTCAATCGTTCTTAGCCAAAAGAATCAAACTTGTTCGTCCTTTGGCAATGGTCACCAAACTTTCGTTCCATGAGGCCGCTAGCGTGTGGAAGACAAAACGGACATGAGAGCACCGTTTTTGAGCATCAGGAAGGGCGCCCACACTTGGCGTGGCCAAAAGCCAGGCGACATGAGGCCACGAGGAGGAGGCGACCCTAGGGAGGTGGGTGCGCCAGAGGGCGAGGAAGGAGCTTCATCCCCTGGCAAGCTTGAAGAAAAACTGCAGGGGAAGGAAATGATAGATTCATGGGAAATCACTCCTGAGGCAACCATGGGGGTGCAACAAGGCGAGGAGGTCGCCATGGGAGCACGAGCTGGACCTAGACACGAGGCTAGACCAGCAGGAATGGAAGAAATCAGAACGTTGTCGGAGGAGGAGCATGCAAACGAGCTGCAGGCTAAGAAATGTGTAGCATGGGCAAAGCAGGGAGGAAATGGATTTGTGGATGGATCAACGCCGTCTGGGGCTGCTGGTGGGCGAGCTAGCAGGAGGCGACGGGGTATGCTTGAAAGGAGGAGATTAGAACGTGAGGGGCGTTCATGCCCAAGATACCTGTTGAATGGTGAGGTACGAAAATTTCTAGAGCATGGCATCATGCCTGATGGTTTGTCTAGGGAGGGGCGAGTTGTTTTTCTCCATAAGGCAGCCCCTTATTGTCTAAGGGAAGGAGTCCTATACAAGCTGGGCCCGGACGAGAAGATTCGGCGGTGTCTCGAGGTCGAAGAGGCTGCACTTGTCACGGAGGCACTGCATGCAAGAGGCCGCCACTATTCAAGACAGTGACCCAAAGATCTTAAATGCGCTCGTGGGCTACAATGCACAAGGATGTGGAATTTATTCGAGGTGTGATGCGGTCGAGGGTTGTGCCTACATCACGCACAATGGCCTCGCCTATATACTACCGCTAGCACCATTCGAGAAGTGGGGAATCGATTTCGTGGGACCGATCAAGCCACCTACCCAGTGGACAAGGAAGCAGTACATTTTGGTGGCCACGGACTATTGCACGAAGATGGTGGAAGCAGAAGTGACGAGGAAGGACGACGCACCCGCAGTAGCGAAGTTTCTCTTCGAGAACATCATAACGAGGTACGGGTGTCCTTTCGAGTTGGTCAGTGACCGGGGGACACATTTCCTCAACTCTGTCGTTGAGTCCCTAACCACCTACTTCAATATCCGACATCGAAAGACGACCCCTACAACCCCAAGGCAAACGGATTGACGAGAAGACGAACGGGTTGCTATGCACAATCCTCACCAAGGTAACTGTAACACACATGTATAATTGGGATGCTAAGTTGCATTCAGCATTGTGGGCTTACAGGACCGCAGAAAAGGTAACCACAAAGAAGACTCCATATTATTTAACATATGGCATGTCTCCTGTGATGCCCGTGGAATTTGAAGTACCTACCTATAGGATCATGGAGGATGAGCGCATGACTGTAGAGGATAGCCAGATAGCTAGGTTAGAGTCTTTCATAGAACAGGAGGAACGTAGGGAGGACGCTTTAGAGGAAACCCAGCGGATTCAGGAGCTCAGAAAAGACCGACATGATGGAAAAGTAAGGAAGCAGGAGGCTATCGTGGCCGGGGATTTGGTTCTTCTGTACGATAGTCGGTACCTGGACTTCCCAGGGAAGCTTAGGTTGAGATGGATGGGACCTTATGAGGTAGTGGCAGTATACGAGAATGGATCGGTGCAATTACGAAAATGGATGGAGACTTCACGCTAACTAGGGTAAACGGTGGAAGGTTAAGTACCTTCTTCACCCGGCTTGTTTGCGAGGACGCAAACAGGTGAGGAGGGGAGTATGTGGAATGCAAAAGTTTGGGCAACCAGCCCAAAAGAGCCGGAGGAAGGACGAATTTGATTTTTTTTGGCTAAAATCGATTGAAGGGGATCATGTCGGGAATCTTCTGAATTCTTTGAAGCTGGAGTTGTAGGGTAGTGGTGGGAAAGCAAGGAGGATATCCAGGAAAAGAAACGGGTCAAAATGACCCCTAGATGAGATAGGAAGGCAGCCCGAAAGGGCGGTAGGTAGCGACTAGAGGGTCGCCACACTACGCCAGGGAGCCACACCAAGGTCGACGAGGTATCAGAGCGCATCAACACGGTAGGTCGCGATCACCACGTAGTGCGACTACCATGGTAGGCTGACGAGATCTCGGCCAGAAAGGGGAATTAGAATAGGGGGGAATATCCACCATATATGCCCACCAATAGGGGAATAAATATATAGAGTAATTAGCAAGCGATCAATTAGGGATAGCGGGCAGGATAGGAAAGTAGGCAGTTTAGATAGGATTAGGTAATTTAGAATGATGAACCAAATCTAGGGTTGTGAAGCCTCCAGGTGGCAGTCATCCAAGGAAGGCAAAGTGCAGTTTGGGCAACACCAACTTTCTCTCCGAATTGTGGCGTCTTCACTTCGCAACGGACTGAAGCTGGAGCGTAAGAGGAAGGAGAAGAAGAAGGAAAGGGAGGCTACCATCACCACTGCCGCCGCGACTTGCGAACAAGGGGAGGACGGCGCGCGAGCTGGAACAGGAGAGGAAACCCTAGCTAGGCGCAAGGAAGAAGAAAAGGAGGCAGGCACCAAGCGCTCTAGAACACCGAGGAGCTTCTCGGACACTGTGAGGTGGCGAGGAGCGCGTTACGAGTGCTGGAAGCGGAGGGCGAGGACAGGAGGCGCCAAGTCGGGGCGCATGTGACCTCGCGATTGTGGAAGGAAGGACGCCAGGAGGAACATCGCGACACCTCGCTGACGACACCCTGTCCTGGAGGAAGAACCACAAAGAGGAGGTTGGCAGCAGCTGGAGAACTCAAGCCAGGGCTAACATGTGTTGCAGGGTGAGTGTTGTTGCCACAATAAGGGCCACAATAAGAAAGGGGTGCGTTTAGGTGTGGAATTTTGAAGCTCTCAAATTGGAGAGTAATTCCCTTCCTTTGAAGCACTTGGAGAAGGGAAAGGCGCCATGCCTCGAGCAGGGAAAGGCAAGGGGAAGGAACCGCCTGCCAAGGGCTCCTCCTCGCGAGGAGGGAAAGGAAAGAAGGCAGCAGCGGAGGCTGCGCCGCCAGGAGGGGGTGAGGTCGAGATGCCCCAATTTACGTGCTTTGCGGGCAGCTCAATCTCGGGATTTGGTAGATTTTAGGCAATGGGCGGAGGAGGAAAACATCCAATTAGGATGGGTGTATGGCCGCCAATGGGCCTACACCAATTTGGAATTGATCGAGGAGTGCTACATCAATCTCCATCAATCGGAGGCAGCTCTTGCCGCATTACCGGAGAGGAATGCCCGGACTGATCCCCGCTGTTGGACGGTCCGGAGCATTTGACAGGTGTATGGGAGACCGGAGGAGGAGAGCTCAGGAATTGCTCTCCTCGAGAGGACGAATGGAGGGAAGAGGATTTCCCTCACAGAAATTCCGCAGGAGGTCCTGGATATGATGGACGGAGGAGTGAAGGCCCACGCCAAGAATGGCTGGAAGACGGATAGCATCAAGGAGCTGAAGTGGAGGCTCTTTGCGAAGATTGTGTTGGGGTTGGTGAATTACCAACGGACGTCTTATTTCAGCACCAACTTCCTCCAGTTCTTGTGGAAGATTTCGCGAGGAGCTAAGCTGGATTGAGGGACGATTATGTATGAGGCCTACATACATCACAGGGAGAAACTCCTTATGCCAAATTCGGTGGATGAGGAAGGGCCAAGGCCCTGTTATTGAAGGATCGTGTGGCAGCACATGATGGTGGAAAGAGGAGAGGAGAGGAGGAGGCAAGTGTAACTCTCTCACATTGAGATGAGGCTTGGAGGGTATTTATACCCTCCAATAGGGCTCCCTAGGAAGCTCCACAAGAAGCCCCTAGGAAGGAGCACAAGAAGCTTCCTAGTGATTAGCTTAAGCTAAACTAATGATACTTAATCGACACCTAACTTAGACTAAGTGTATTAGTCTAAGTACATTGGGCTTTAATACCCTTACAACCTCCCACTTAAAGGCCAATTTACCTTAGGAGAATGGACTATCTCATGCCCATCTGTCCGAGCTTGTGCAAATTGTCTGTAGAGAGTCCCTTGGTAAGAATATCTCATAGGTTCGCCGGTGTGAACCTTGACAAGTTGTACCCTCGTCATCCAACACCTCTCGAATGAAGTGATACTTCACATCCACATGTTTAGTCTTCGCATGAAACATCGGATTCTTTGCCAATTGATAGCACTGCTATCACAATGCAACACCGGCACTCAACCTTGATCCCCAAGTCTCCCACTAAACGAGCAAGCCATATGGCTTCCTTGCAAGCCTCTGTCGCAACATACTCGTGGTAGATAGCGAATGCACGATCGCAAACGAGATCGCCATGAGATCGCCTCCAAAGGCACGTGAAGACATAACTCGATGTGGACCTCCTTTGTCCATATCCTCGTGATAATCGATCCGTACCCAACCACACATGCATCTTCACTACCAAAACATATGCACAAAGCTTTTGTACCATTCAGATACCTCATAAGTCCTTTTACTGCCTCCCAATGCTTCCTGCTTTGGTTTGACATAAACCTGCTAACCACTCCCACCGCAAAGGCAATGTCGGACGTGTAGCAATCATTGCATACATCAAACTCCCCACATGGATGAGTATGGGACCTTCTCCATTTCAGCTTTGTCCTCCTCGTAGCTTGGGCAATCCGCGCTTGAAAGTTTCACATATGGAGGCAATGGAGTACCCAATCAGGATGGAGCACTCGAGGCGTACAAGTGAATTGAGGGCATGAGGAACGCCGCTCATTGTTGGCGCCCGCCCGGCTGGAGAGACCTCGAGGATAATTGGCGCGAACTGAAGCAACAACTGTGTTTAACGATTGCAGCTTGTGTCATGGGTCGGCCGCCAAGAGGAGGAGCAATTTGAGAGCAAAGCTGAGGATACCAAAGATCAGAATCGAAGTACTCTTCCTTGCAAGCGCCAGAATAAGGTGCTGCCATGCCCGAGCGGCTAGGGGCAAGGGGAAGGTGCCGCCAAGGCTGCCCCTCAAGAGGAGGAAAGGGCAAGAAGGCAGAGGGGTCGCCAGAGGAGGCGATTTTGAGACAATTTCCATGTGCTTTTGTGGTAAAACTCAATCCTGTGGATTTGGTAGATTTTAGCAAAGTGACTGAGGAGGATAACATCCACTGGGATGGTGTGGTCGCCATGGCCTACACCAATTTGGAGTTGATTGAGGAGTGTTACATCAACCTCCATCAATCGTAGAGCGCCTTGCCCGCCAAGAGGGAACGCCGACCGATCCGCTGGCACGGACAAACGAGCATCTGCCAAGTGTACAAGGGAGGGAGAGCTCGAGAATCGCCTCCCGAGAGGACGAATGGGAAGAGGATTTCCCTTCTGAAATCCTGCAGGAGGTCCTCGACATGATGGACGGAGGAGTGAAGCCCACGCCAAGAATGGCTGGAAGACGGACAAGATCAAGGAGCTGAAATGACGGCTCTTGCTAAGATTGTCCCTCACAGAATTACCAACGGACCTCTTACTTCAACACCAACTTCCTCCGGGCTTCTTGTGGAAGATTTCGCGAGGAGCGGATTGGGGCACCATAATGTATGAGGCCTATATACACGGGTTGCGAGAAGCTCCTGCGCCGACCTGTGGATGAAGAGGGGCCAAGGCCACAAGTATCCTCAAGATTCGTGGAAAAAAGTTTGGGCAACAAGCTCAATGAGTTCGCTTTGAAACAGCCCACACTCTTTAGAAATGGTTTGGTGAAGACATGCAAGGAAATTTTTGCTCCTTTTGAGCGGAGTTGTAGGACCATGTCGGAAGGCAAAGAGGATATGCAGGAAAAGAAACGGGTCAAAACGACCGGTGAGGAGAAAAGGTAACCTACATGAGTGGTAGGAGGTGTCCTACCACCAGGAGAAACTCCTACCATGGTAGACGAGGGTAGGAGAGATCCTACCACCGTAGGAGAATGACCCCGCTAGTTTTGATCACCTACCGGTAGGAATAGCTCCTACCATGGTAGGAGAGGGTAGGAAGGTATCCTACCGCCAGGAAACTCCTACCGTGGTAGGAGAAGGGAAAACGCCTACCATGGTAGGAGGATGTCCTACCACGTAGGAGATAGGTTTCTAAGGAAGTAGCTTATGTTTTAGGGATAGGCTTGCTATATATAGGGTCTTTTAGTGGACTAGATAAATAGGCCAAAATAGGTAATTAAGAAATTAGAGGCTAATTTTCAGTAATTAGAAATTAGAAAAATAGGGAAATTGGTATTTTAGTATAAGGAAATTAGGAAACTAACATCAATGGTGGGAGAGGGGCCACGTGGCACACATCCAAGGGCAGGATAGAATGGTAGTTACTTTTTCTAACCCTTGGGTGACTTATAAAAGTGGCTGCAGGTGCCTGCAGGAGGCCACAACTCAGAAACTTAAGGAGACGGCCTCACAGCAGGAAGGCGCCGCCACATCTCAAGCTTCCCAAGGCCCCCATACAGCAACGCACTGCACACGCCGCCTGCGGCCGAGGAGGAGGAGAAGAAGGCGCAAGCTCAAGAAGGAGGCGAACCCAGCCCAAGAGAGGAGAGGAGGAGGAAGAAGAGAAGGAGAAGAAGGTTGGGGCGCAACCCAACACTTGCCAAGCTCGTGAGGGTGCCTAGGAGGGTGGAGCGTAAGGTGATTGCTAGAAACCGTGAGGGAGGCTCCTAAATGTGCCCAGTGTAAAGTCCGTTAGGGAATTTTGGTGAGCTTACTCTTGCATGAGAAAATTGGGGTTTTTAGGACGCCAAGGTGTAAGGGCTGAGAGGAGCGAGGACAAGGACCTTTGCGCTGTGAGCAGGAGCAAATCGCTAAGGAGGAGAAACGCCTGCAATGGATAGGGAAGTCGGTAGCGTCGCGTAACTGAGAAGCATCTCTTTCTTCAATTTCGCAAGTACTAACCAAGGAGGCCATGACCAAGCCTACCATGACCAAGGGCAAGGAGATAGGTTAAGGAAGGAGCGTCACCAAGGAGGTGGCGCAAGAGGTAAGTCTAGCCGGAGGATCGGACTCGGGAGGGTGGAAATTGACATGCCGCAGCTTCACATGTGGACTACGGACTCCCTGGGGTTAAAATAACTAGGGTTTTGTTTTCTGTGAGGAGGATAAAATAAGAGGCGGAAAAGGGAGGAATAAGCCGGATAGCACTCGGATGCACTCGGAGTATACTCCCGGGAGTGGGCAACGTACCCCGGACCTACTATGGCGAGCACGGACTCGTCGAGTAGCAGGATAAGTCCGACCACTCCCGAGGTCAAGCGAGATAAGTACGAGTAACTTAGAGTGTGAGGAGGACTGCGGCGCCACGTGGATGGCCACAGTGGAGGCGGGCATCGCGTGGCGGGCCATGTACCGAGGCCGTTATAGCAGTATTCACGCCCGCGTGCAGCGGCGTGGCAATGCAGCGTAAGGCGAGTAAGCGGAGGCGTAAGTCGAGAATAAGCCATGCGGACCTCGCGATTCAGACGGGCGCCTTCAGCCCGGTTACTCCGGCGGCGAAGGAAGGTCATTCGTGACCTCGAGACAATTCTCGATCTCTGCGCTCGCAGCGGCTCTCTGGCGCTATCTCTTGAGCGCCCGGCACCTTGGCGTAGTTCCGCCGGGGTTGGAGAAGCGCGGCGGAGGCGCATCGTGCCGGTGAACTCGTCGGCTACAGCCGAGGAGGCAGGCGATGGCACCCAAAAGCTGCGGAAGTTTGGGAGCCATGGAACCTCGTGGGCGCAACATTGTGACCGGCGCTATCCGGACTTTGGGCCACTGGCGGGAGGCGGGAGGTGGTGGAGTGGCACTGGATGTGTTCGGCAGTGCAGCGTTGAAGGCAGTCACAGTCGAGTTCGCCGGAAGATGTTGGCGGTCAACAAGGAGGTGCGGTCAGAACCTCGGGAGGACCCAGGCGATGGACCTTGGAGGTCTGAGGCGGCCTACAACCGCCCAAAGGAGGAAGAAGGTGGTGCGGGCCCCTCAAGGCGAAGGGAAGATAGGGCCAGCAGCGATCTTTGAGGCTGGGGCCGCGGACCACCAGCGGATGGTTGATATCCGACCGCTGGGATCGAGTAAGGTAGCCGGATCATTGTCCATTGGAACACTCAGGTGGATCACCTTGGTGATAACTGTTAGTATTCTGCATGCGCTCTGCGAGGAAGAAGGCGGGGGGAAGGATTATCTTGCCCGGTTTAGTCGGAGGCCATAAGCTCGGGCCAGAAGCCTCGCCATCAGGGTCCCATGCACGATCCATGTATGGGGACATTTGACTCTGAAGGAGGAGCTTGGCGGCGCTCGGAAAGGAGGCCCGGAAGTGGAGGCGGGCAAAGGCGCCGGGGTGGGGCCGACCCCGAAGGCCAAGCGGACCGGGAGGAGGCGGGAGGGTCCGGACTCCATACGTGCAGGCGGACCCCTCACCACCGAGTATGGGAGAAATTCGCTTCCCTCCTCCACAGTGCCCCAACCGGGGCCAGTCGGCGGGCCCCCGCCAATAGCCCGCGGCCACAACCACGACGGGCCGGACCGAGGAGGGAGGCAGAAGGCAAGGCAGGCGTCTGTGCACCTCGGTGGTGCCGGTGCCACCTTGCGGGTGCAAGAAGCGGAGGAAGCGGTAAGGAGGCGAAGGCCGCCGAGGCGGAGGACAGCGGCGCACCGGAGCAGTCTGTCGCCCGGCAGGAAGGGCAAAGGGCTTGCTCCGGACCCCCCTCCTCCTCAGGCCCAGGAGAAAAGGCGGAGAAGGAGCTCATGCCAAAAGGGCCAAGGAGGGTGAAGCTCGGGCTCGGCCTCGGGGACCTAAGGGTCTGATTAGGTCCAGAGAACCCAGTCGGACTTCAGACTGCAGTATGGAGGTCCACAGGCCGTGAGCTCCCCTCACGGACTTTGTGGGAGCCTCACGGCGGCCGTGGAAGAAACACGGCGGTCACAGCTACCGTCATGGGACGGTATGCTTTAGAATCTCTGGGATGGCCGAAGACCCGGAGGTAGAAGCCACGGGCGCATGGTACTCCTCCGAGGCGGTTGGAGGGGCCGGAGGCGAGAAGGAAGGCTCTCGGCGGATTGAGGAAGGAAGCGGGAGGTGAAGTCTGGTCCATCCAAGGACGGACTAAATTCCTTCTGGAGGCGGTGAGGCAGCTGAGGCCGTGAGGACCTCTGCGGAGGCGGAGGGGGTGGCCGGGGAGGCGGAAGAGGCCGGGCGCAAGCGAGGCTCGGGACTGGCGGAGGCGGCCGACGAGCCAGGAAGGCTCGGGGTGAAGGTGGCCAGGAGGCGGAAGCCACGCAGCGGCCGCGATCACTATCAGGCGTGATCGGGCGGTGGAGGAGGCGGTGAGGTATACGGCCAATCTGAAGGCCAGCGGTGCGGCGGAAACAAGCAGACGAACCGTCACGAAATGACACCGAGGACCTCGGGGCGCAGTGCGAGGAGGTAGAAGGAGGCGGCGGAGGCTGGAGGCCGGCAAGGACACCTTGGAGTTACAACTCAAGGCAGCGTCGGCAGCAAGGGGTTCTCAAGAGAATCCAAGACTTGACGGAGATGGCGCCTCGGCTCTGCACGAAGATGGGCGAGGCGGAGCAGCGCGGACCGGCCGAGGCCGGAAGTTCGCGACAAGGAGATGGGATCTCGGACTCGGCTCAGTGAGGTGGGCGGCGGGAGATGGAAGACGCAAGGAGACCTTGGGCTGACTCAAACTACCATTGAGGAATGGTAGTGCGAGGACATGGTCGCGGAGCAAGGAAATAAGCGGCTCCGGCTACATTGGCGGACGGTCGGTCTGGCGATGGAGCAGGAGGCGGGGCGTCGGAGATGGAGAAGGAACTGGCGAAGCCCATGATCTGAGATTGCCGGCCAAATGCAGAGAGGAGATGGCGGAGTTAACGGCCAGAATGGGCGGAGAGGGAGAAACCTGAGGCGGACAAGAAGCTGCTGGTCCAGTTGAGGAAGGCGGAAGGAGCAGCTGCGTTATGGTGGTAGCGGTGAGCGAAGGGAGTTGGGCGGTGGAAACGGCGGTTGCGGGGAGGTGGCGGCGGCCCTTGCGGCCTCGCGTGCGGCGGCTCGGCTATCAAACTGGCGGGGAGGTGGTCAACAAGGCGGCACGCTCGGCTCCGGAGCACCTATGGCGAAGGAGTATCGGGTGCTCGGGCACCGTGGAAGAGCAATCAACAAGTGGATTCGGACTTTGCCTATTACCACGAGCTCCGAAGCGGTAGAGCCTCTCGGCGCCCAGCAAATACGGACCCTGGAAGGCTCGGGAAGAAGGGCATGGGGGCCACAGGGACTCTAGGGGCCTGTTTGGAGACAGCAATGAGGAGAAGAGCCTCAAGAGGAGGCGGGGCCTTGGACCCCGGTAAGTTCACGCAACTGCTCGGAGAAGGAGGTGGCAGCCTGAAAGGCGCGAAGGAGGGCCAACGACCCAAGACAAGGGTCGGGGGAGGAGGACCTAGCGATCTGAGGTCCACAGGATAAGGGGTCCGGAGCTTGGGGACGGACCCGGTAATAAGTCGGACCACGAGGTCGAACCCGAAACAGGCGGACCAGGGGACTCAGCTCGCGGACTCACAGGTTGAGACTCAGTCGAGGACCCGGACCTCGAGGTCAGGACTTGGCGATGAGGAGCCCCGCCGACTTACGCTAGGGAAGCGGATGTGTGGCCCCAGGAGAGGACCCAGGAGGCCGAGGAGGATAGCGTTGTGGTAGCAGCGGTCGTCGGACCGCCGCCCGGTAACAACGGCGGATTCGGGAGAAGGGTCCGCCTCGCGGATCATCGATTGGGTCGCCGCAACTGTCGAGACGGAGATTGGACCACCAATCCCAAGGAACCGGACCTTCCATTCCGACGAGATAGGGAGATGGGAATAGGATGGTAGGCGGCCGATTAGAATTATCTTGGTGACCGCCGGTGAAGTGAAATAGGTCTAGCTTAGGGCACTATTCATTAGGGCCTCATTACTTAAACATTAATTTAGAGCTAGGGCTTTAGGTAGTTAGTTACAACAACTTATAGTTGCAACAACTTATGGTTGCAACTTCTTATGGTTACAACATATTGTTGTAACCACCCAACCACCAACCTATTTAAAGGCTTGTACTTTACTCATTAATCAATTCATTCCATTGTTTCTCTTCTATCTAAGAGCTATTGATTCTCATCATGGTATCAGAGCATTTAGCTCTTTGTGCTTGAGCACCTCTGCTTCCTTATGCTCTAGGCAATTTTCTCTCCAATGCTTTTGCGTTTGTAGTACTTCAAATGAAGATAATGCAGCGTGGAGATTTCGCCTTCAGCAGCAATCATCTGGTGACCAGCGCACAATGATGCACACATTGTGCATCAATTTCTTGTCTGCTCTCCATGGATTCCTTTAATCCAAGCAGACAAGAATTTAGGAGGAAGATCAAGGCTTCAAAGAAGAAGAAACAACATCAAATCAAATCTTCTTACATTCAGGAGGAGTTTGACCTCAATTCTCCTCAGATTGATGTTTTAGAGGCACAAGTATGTTGTCTCATTGAAGCCCTTTGTCTAAGTCGAGATAGAGTACAAGATATCATTTA
>VJWM01000377.1:0-26599 GCA_010909165.1 Anthoceros angustus | reverse complement strand
TTTCGATTAAGGCCGAACTTCCTTGGACGTCCCTCAGCTTCCTACATTGCTATCGACCTACCTACCACCTACACCTTTGAACAGCATTACCCATCTCACGCGTCGGTCTCCTGCCCGGCGTCTTGGAAACCAAAGTCTTCGTTCCACACCACTTACATCTGCGGGGCATGCGGCGGATGTCCACAAAAATCTGGTTTTAGGGTTACCTCCTAAGTTAGGAGCTTTACCTCTATGTCCCGGTGTCGTGAGCAAACCGCGCCACCCGACCTTATCAAGATCCCATACCAAAACATCCGTGTCCTTGAGTTGGTACATGCTGACCTTTGCGGACCAATGCACGGAGCAACTGTCGAATTATACATGTTTGTCTTGCTAGATGATTTCGATCCTTTGGACACACCTTTATTTCCTCAAATACAAACCCGAGGCATTTCCACTGTTCAAGCGTTCCAAGCTTATGCGAGAACCACCAATGACGGAAGATCAAGATTTTCTCGACAATGCGGGAGAACTTACCACACCAATTTTTGAGGACATCTCCTCTCACGGGATCCAACACCAAAAGATCGTCCCATATTCACACCAACAATTGGGAAAGGCTGAGTGCCATCGCTCCATTATGTGTCCATGACTCTCTGCTAGCCTCCCAAATTATCGTGGGCGGGCTGCTGCTGCGTTTGCTATGTTCAAAATCATGTGGCACTTCCACGATTGAAGACAAGACACCTTATGAAATCTGGAAGGCGAACGTCGACCATCTTAGGATTTTTGGCTGCACCGCCTACAAATATGTTCCCAGTGCAAGAAATTGGACCCTCGTTCCATCCCACTTACCTTTGTCGGATATGGCGAAAAGCTGGTGTGAAAGGTTACCGGCTCTACAATCGCCACAACCCGCTTTTCGTTGGCGGGAATGTCATCTTTGATGAAGCTTCTATGCAACGCTCCTCCTCGGGATCCTTCACCGGCAGCCAGTAGCGATGACACTCCTTCCTACCACCTATGCGGACGACGTCTTTCAACCGCCTCCCATTCCGTGCCACTTCCCACCCAATCCCTAACCCGCGCTCCTTTACCACCCCTTCCCAGCTCCCCTCACCCGCCCACAACACGATGGCTTTACAAAGATCACCTTTCGGCCGGGACGAATAGCGTTCTTGAGCATGATGGATTTCAAGGACCGGATCCTAATGTTGCGAGCACGATGGACTTCCATCTTGACAACACAACACGACGCTCTACCGGGCCAAAGCAGAGGGATTCCAAGTGTAAAATTTCATGATCTCTCCTTTGACAAATCCAAGGCCTTTACGCATGCTCTCTAGTCTTGACATTGTTCTCATTAAGCACTAAAGGACCGAATCCAACTCGGAAGCAGGCAATGGGGTGAATATCAATCCTTGGTTTCTAACACACGGACCTTGGTTGATCCACGGCGAAACATCGTGGGCAGCAAATGGGTCTTGAGAAAGAAGCACGCGAGATGGCTCTCGCAGTTCAAGGCCGGACTCTAGCAAGAGGATTCACACAAAAGAGTGGAGTCGACTACTCGAATCCGATATCTTCAGCCCTAGTTAAACTCACCTCTCTTCGTGTGATGATAGCCCTAGCTGCTCTATATGGTCTCGCTATACATCGATTAGATGTGGAGACCCGTTTCTTCATGGGATTTTAAAAGAAGAAATCTACGTTCAACGACCTCCTGGATATGAAGTAAAGGCCAAGAGTCCAAGGTGTGCCTTCTTGAAACACTCTATGGATGGCGGTCTCAGGAAATGATGCGAGCATCTACTTCGGTATTTACTCAGCACAGGTTATGTTAAAAATCATGGACTCTAGCGTCTTCACAAGAAATAGGGGACACAGATGCTTATGATGGGTCTCTATGTAGATGACCTCATCATGGTTTCAAATGATGAAAAGTATTTAGCGGAGTGCAAATCTGCTCTTGGAAAGAGTTCAAAATGACTGATAATGGGAGTATGTCATATTGTCTTGGTATTCAGGTCGTTCAGAATTCGTCTAGTCATACTATCACCTTGCATCAGGATACGTATGTTTTAACTTACTGACCAAGTATGAAATGTCTAGCTGCAAACCTGTAGACACACCCATGCAAACAGGCCCAAGACTAAGTAAGACTATGTCACCTCAAGTAGATGATGAAGCTGCTGAGATGCAATCAGTTCCGTATGCAGGCGTAGTAGGCAGTGTTCAGCATTTAGCTCAATACACTAGACCAGATATAGCGTGTCCTAATGGCCACGTTTCTCAGTTCCTGTCCAATCCTGGAAAGTTACATTGGGTAGCAGCTAAAAGAATCCTTAGATATCTTCAGCGAACGAGAACCCGTGGAATTCAGTACAAAGGAGGTCCTGATGCTGCAACCAAGCTTATAGGTTGGACTGATGCAGACTATGCAGGCGATCCTCACTCTAGAAAATCCACAAGTGGTTACGTGTTCATGCTTGCAGGGGCCTGTGAGCTGGAAGTCGAAGAAACAAACCTCGATTGCACAGAGTTCAGCTGAATCTGAATATATTGCTGCCTCAGCCGCCAAGGAAGGACTATGGATCGTTCAGCTACTTCGAGACCTTGGTTACCCACAAGAAGGCCCTTTGGAATTAATGTGTGATAATACAGCTACCATTGCTCTCTCAAAAGATCTGAGGTTTCATGAGCGATCAAAACACATAGAAGTAAGATATCATTTCCTCCGTCTCAAGGTGGACTTAGGAGCGCTAGTGTTGACGTACGTATCCACTGAAGACCAGCTAGCCGACATTCTCACCAAGCCTTTGGGGAAGATTAAACATGAGAGCTTCTGTTCAAGATTGGGACTCGTTGATTTGTGATACACTGCTGTTTTAGATCATCTCGCTTCAAGGGGTGTGAAACTGGTTACGTTTTACGTGAAGCTCGTTTCTCCTTTTGTTTAGGGACGCTATATGAACAGACGTGACTCTTCGTTCTGCTCTTGTGTAATGCCTTTTCAGGCTCATAATGAAACACACTACTCGTTGTTCTTCTCTGTGTGTCGTGTGTCTGGTCTAGATCGCTTTGGTTCACATGTAACATGGTCAGCCACAATTAGGCCCCTCCCGGTCCACTTGCCCATACACAACAAGCGCCTTTTGCCTCCAGTTCTCCATCATTGGGCATTACTCCAGTTCTCCGAATTTTGCATACATGTCCAGGCAGGTGCCCTTCTGAAGGTCTGTGCATGCACTGGTGCGTTACATCTTTGGAACGGACTGCAAGATAAAATACTGGTTGGTAACCGCCTCGTGAACAGGTGTGCCAAATTCGACGAAATGGAAGATGCACGCGGGGTTTTTGACACTGCTTGGGCATGGAAGGACATGTAGAGCTCTTATTGCAGGTAGATGTGCTGTAAAAGCAGCTGGCTGGCCAGTCTGCAGGCACGCGAGAGTGTCAACACTAGCAACTGGCTTTGCACATTCAAGGCAAGCTCCTACAAACAGCTCTTCATTCAAAGCCCAGAGACATGTCTGCAAAGAATTAATCGTGTGGATAACAAGCAAATGTGGCTACCGGCTTTGTTCGTGGGTACCTTGTTCAACCAGCGCTCCTCTCTAACAAAAACCGGTATGCACCCAGACTAGCTGGAGAGGAGGAGCATGCCTATACAAGACGAGGTGAAAAATCTCTTGTCCCTCGTTGCTTAGCTCTCCCTTCGCTTAGTCTTGGCCAGCTTCTTAGTGTTGTCCTTACCTCTTCCCTTGCTGGTTTCGTCTAAGTTTTCTGTGATGATGGCAGAGTTCAGCAGACAAAGCGGGTCCCAGGTTAGAAAATTGGGACAGCAGCAGTACCACTACTATGCCACATACAAGGCCATTGATCCGGTGATGGGGTCTGTGCAAGTAGGGCAAGTAGGGTCTGGTCCCTGTGCCGCTGCATGCACAGTAATGAAAGCAAGGTAAGACCACGGTGTTCCTGGCCTCCACAAAGCAGATCTTACACATATTTTCTCCTGCTCCGCCTCCAGGTCGGACGCAATTTGCTAACGCTCATTCCTAAGGTCAAGTGCAGCCGTTCGTTCAGAGGCTATATTCTCTCGCCTCCATGCTTTGCAGCTCGGAAACAACTGTTGCATGCCTTGCCTCCTCTCTCCGCATTAGCGCGGCCTCCTCTCCCTTCCTCATTCTCCTTTTCCACTATCTGCGCCATGGCCATGGTGGAGGAGCCGAGCTCATCAAGCTCCTCCAACTTCATCCCTGTACCTCGCCGCTCGCTTGCCAGGCTTCTGGTTTTCCTGCATGCAGAGCCTCGTGCAGAGACATCCTCCCTGCACTCCGTGGCCCCTCCCTTGGGAATTCGCCCGTTAGTGGCATTGTCAATTTCACTGTCCCTCCTCCACATCCGATTTTCAAGAAGGGAGGGCTTTGCACAAGGAAGGTAGAAGGTAGGACGGTATCTCTAAACCTGCAGACCTTTGAGAAGGAAGGTAGGAAGGTAGCTCTAAACCTCCTGCAGACCTGTGAGAAGGAAGGTTTGTCCCTAATCACATGTGATAAGGGGATGTGTCACATCTTGCCCTTATCACATGTGCGGTGTCTGCAATCGCATGTGCTTGCCCATGTGATTACAGACACCCCACTTCATACATATATGCAACGGGTGTCTGTACGCCTTGCATGTGGGTTGAGGATACTGGGCTCTGCATCACGGCTGGCGAGGAATGGCGGATAAGGAGGAGGGCAGTCTTGCTGCGGAACTGAAGCTGCAATCAGATAACATGCTTGAGGGCTCGAGTGAGGGGAAAATTACGTTGGTGGCAAAGGTTGTTAGACACGGCACAGGGGTCGAGAAGGAAAGGGTCAAGGATATGAAGTTGGAGAAGCAGCTTCAAATGATCCGCAACGACCGCAAGAGCGTCAGCGCAGCCGATGGGACCTTGCTGCGTATCTGAAGGACCTGTCCGACGAGGAGCTGGTAACGAGGCTTGAGAAACAGAAAAACGTTTGTGCGAAGCGGAGAGTACATCAACTTCCCTGGACAAAAAGCTGAAGACAGAAACCGGATGTAGGAAGGTCATTGCATCCGGACGCCATATTGAAGAAGAATAAGGCCAAGGGCAAGATTCAAGTCATCCGCAACGAACGCAGAGAGCGTGATTGCAGGAGAAGATTGAGGCCTCCAAAGATGCCGGAATGAGGTGGCGGATGCTCACTGGTCTGCAGGGGTTTAGAGCTACCGTCCACCTTCCTTCCGTGTGCAAATCCCTAGTCGTATTCAAGGGAGGAAAATGAAATTGACAACGCCATTAACGTGTGCTTGTATTGTGCATAATTGGCGAATTTCAAGGAAGGGGCCACAGGTTGCATGCGGCGAGGAAAAACTAGAAGCCTGGCAAGCGAGCAGCATGGCCATGGCACAGATAGTGCAAAGGAGAGCATGAGGATGAGACAGCAGGCCGCGCTGTTGCGGGAAAGGGAGGAAAAGCATGCTACTGTTGGCAGCATCACAGAAAAATTCGACAAGACCAGCAAGCAAGGGAAGAGGCAAGCTGGACAAGACCTAAGCAAGGAGAGCTGAGCAAAGAGGGGAAAAAGGTGTTTCACCTCGTCCTGTATAGGCCTGCTCTTCCTCTCCAGCTGGTCTAGGGTACATGCTGGTTTTTATGAGAGAGGAGCGCTGGCTACCTTGCTTCATACCCATGACGAAAGGTAGCCAGGTTTCTGACATTGTCCTGTTATCCACAAAGTTAGGTGATGCTTTGCAGAGGCTGATGACATTGGTCTGTTGTCGACAAGATATAGTCTTTGCATACATGTCTCCCGGCTTTACAGCTGTTTTCAGGAGCTTGCAATGTGCAAAGCTAGTAGCCAAGTTGATACTTGTGCTTGCAGACTGGCCAGCCAGCTGCTATTGCAACGCATCTAGCTAATGTCAGTTGTTGCTTTGTCCAATGGGTGGCCGTCCGAGCCCTTCAGCCTGTTCGTTTACTTGACAAGTCTGAGTTCTCTTCACACAGCGGTGAACCGAGGAGAGACTTTTGGATTGGTTTTGAGTCCGGTGCGCAGTCTGCAGGCTTGTGCCTTGCCTCCTCTCTCCGTAGCGCGGCCTCCTCTCCCTTCCTCATTCTCCTTTTCCACTATCTGCGCCATGGCCATGGTGGAGGAGCCGAGCTCATCAAGCTCCTCCAACTTCATCCCCTGTACCTCGCCGCTCGCTTGCCAGGCTTCTGGTTTTTCCGCCTGCATGCAGAGCCTCGTGCAGAGAGACATCCTCCTGCACTCCGTGGCCCCTCCCTTGGGAATTCGCCCGTTAGTGGCATTGTCAATTTCACTGTCCCTCCTCCACATCCGATTTTCAAGAAGGAGGGCTTTGCACAAGGAAGGTAGAAGGTAGGACGGTATCTCTAAACCTGCAGACCTTTGAGAAGGAAGGTAGGAAGGTAGCTCTAAACCTCCTGCAGGCCTGTGAGAAGGAAGGTTTGTCCCTAATCACATGTGATAAGGGGATGTGTCACATCTTGCCCTTATCACATGTGCGGGTGTCTGCAATCGCATGTGCTTGCCCATGTGATTACAGACACCCGCCATATACATATGCAACGGTGTCTGTACGCCTCTGCCTTGCATGTAGGTTGAGGATACTGGGCTCTGCATCACGGCTGGCGAGGAATGGCGGATAAGGAGGGCAGTCTTGCTGCGGAACTGAAGCTGCAATCAGATAACATGCTTGAGGAAAGGCTCGAGTGAGGGGAAAATTACGTTGGTGGCAAGGTTGTTAGACACGGCACAGGGGTCGAGAAGGAAGGGGTCAAGGATATGAAGTTGGAGAAGCAGCTTCAAATGATCCGCAACGACCGCAAGAGCGTCAGCGCAGCCGATGGGACCTTGCTGCGTATCTGAAGGACCTGTCCGACGAGGAGCTGGTAACGAGGCTTGAGAAACAGAAAAACGTTTGTGCGAAGCGGAGTACATCAACTTCCCTGGACAAAAAGCTGAAGACAGAAACCGGATGTAGGAAGGTCATTGCATCCGGACGCCATATTGAAGAAGAAGGGCAAGATTCAAGTCATCCGCAACGAACGCAGAGAGCGTGATTGCGGCCAGGAGAAGATTGAGGCTTCCCAAAGATGCCGGAATGAGGTGGCGGATGCTCACTGGTCTGCAGGGGTTTAGAGCTACCGTCCACCTTCCTTCCGTGTGCAAATCCCTGGAGTCGTATTCAAGGGAGGAAAATGAAATTGACAACGCCATTAACGTGTGCTTGTATTGTGCATAATTGGCGAATTTTCAAGGAAGGGGCCACGGAGTTGCATGCGGCGAGGAAAAACTAGAAGCCAAGCGAGCAGCATGGCCATGGCACAGATAGTGCAAAAGGAAGAGCATGAGGATGAGACAGCAGGCCGCGCTGTTGCGGGAAAGGGAGGAAAAGCATGCTACTGTTGGCAGCATCACAGAAAAATTCGACAAGACCAGCAAGCAAGGGAAGAGGCAAGCTGGACAAGACCTAAGCAAGGAGAGCTGAGCAAAGAGGAAAAAGGTGTTTCACCTCGTCCTGTATAGGCCTCCTCCTCTCCAGCTGGTCTAGGGTACATGCTGGTTTTTATGAGAGGCTGGCTACCTTGCTTCATGGGTACCTACCCATGACGAAAGGTAGCCAGGTTTTGACATTGTCCTGTTATCCACAAAGTTAGGTGATGCTTTGCAGAGGCTGATGACATTGGTCTGTTGTCGACAAGATACAGTCTTTGCATACATGTCTCCCGGCTTTGACAGCTGTTTTCAGGAGCTTGCAATGTGCAAAGCCAGTAGCCAAGTTGATACTCTTGTGCTTGCAGACTGGCCAGCTGCTATTGCAACGCATCTAGCTAATGTCAGTTGTTGCTTTGTCCAATGGGTGGCCGTCCGAGCCCTTCAGCCTGTTCGTTTACTTGACAAGTCTGAGTTCTCTTCACAGCGGTGAACCGAGGAGAGACTTTTGGATTGGTTTTGAGTCCGGAGTGCGCAGTCTGCAGGCTTGTGCCATGCCAGCCCTTTGTTGGTTTGCGCGGGCGCGGCTGGTGCCCTGCTCACCATACCTTTGATAAAATGGTACACTCACATACCTCGGATATGGCACTCGCGTTCGTTTGGCCTTCCTGCGTAAGGGTAGGTTCGGTGGTTAAACCGCTTGCCCCAGGCATGTTGTGTTGATGGGCAGCTGGTTTCTTTGGATATTCAGATGGGCCATGGTGCGTCGCCTTCCAATTCGAGCTCTCCGGACAAGCCAGAGCTTGGGCGTGTGCAGGATCGTGAATGGGCGTCATGGCTCTATGGAGAATGTGGGAGCTTGAGGGATGCTCGCAGGGGTTTGATGGTGTTGCCAGGAGAGGTTGTTTCATCGATGACAGTGATGTAGTCGTTACTGTGCGTTTGTCTAGGGCTGATTCATGTCAGGTACCGGTGAGATCTCAATGCTGTCTGTACAAGATAATCATGTCACAGTGGGGTTGTCCACGCAGTTGCTCGTACAGAGTAGGCCTGCAATATTGGACTGCTGAATGGTGAGGATATTTCTTTCCTGTGCAGCGTTTTGCCCTGGTGTTTTGTGAACAGAGTTAGTGATGGGTTTACTGCTTCATTTCTTTCGGGAATCATTCGATTTTCGAGGAGGAAGTGTTGCCAGTTGCTGGCAGCACCACGTTCTAATGTGATTGGTAACTATCTGGTCGACACGAATGTCCCGCGAAATTCACAAATAGAGTCTTTAATGTGGCCTTCAGCCTGAATTGTTTCCCTGGGCTCTTGCTTACATGTATGCTGATTGTGGCAGCATGGTGGACGCACACCATGTATTTGAAAACTGACCTCAGCGTGAGAAACAATCCGCATATGGTACAGCTAGTATGTCCTAGAATATGACGGGCTTTCAAAAGCATCGTCATATCGAGCGAACACCCTGATACATATCTCATCCTATCCTACCGCACTATTTGCACAAGTCCATTCTTAGAACACTGAGGAAAGTATGCAGGTGGTTCATTCACTCTTGAGCCTGCAAGAGTATGTGGGTCATTTATCAAATACATGCTGCTCGAGTCCACCCTGCTGCCACATTCAGCATGCATGTAAGCATCAGGCCTGGCAAAGAGTTCAGGGTTAAGGCCACCTTTGAGAATTTCTTCAGGGTAAAGATCACAATGGAGAATTTCCCAAACCCCTTCTGCATGATACCGATGCCAGCTGATTACTTGCTGGACAAAAGACTTCATGGATAGAAACTGCTAAGAGCGCCTCCAGTGCGGTGAGACAGGGTGTTCAGCTCGTAATGGGCATCTAACCAGCTTCCACATTTAGTATACATGTCAATACCAACAAACAAGCAACAAAAAGTGTTACCAACAGACACATTTGAATCGAAGTACTCACAAGCAGCTTCGACGTTGACCCTCTTTCCCTTTTCCAGACAGGTTACTTTGATGTCCTGCCCATCCACGACCTCTGATTACTCCTGATAGGCAGGATGTTCGCAGGGCTAAATGTTGGCAGCTTAATGCACAAATGCCATCATCTGGACACGTATCTTGTCGACGACCGTCTCTTCCATTGAGTGGTGGGCAACAGACCCTAAAGCTTCGATGCTGGAATGGTCCACTTCGACTTCATTTTGCGTCAGAAGCAAGAAATGGTGCAGCGCGATATTGTCACTTGGGCTGCAATATTGCACGCTACAGTTTCAAGATCAGGGTAAACAGGCTCTGCGTCTGTAAGCGACCTCTCGGGTTCCCAAATTCTGGAAAGAATTAATCGTGGACGATAGGCCAATGTCAGCAAACTTGTCTACCTTTGTTCATAGCTACCTTGATCAACCAGCTTTCCCGTAAATACCAGTCTGTACCAAGACTAGCTGGAAGGAAGAGGAAAACCAGTCTGTACCAAGACTAGCTGGAGCTGCAGGCAGCTATAGAGGACAAGGTGAATTTTTCTTTTCTTTTAATTTCTCCCCGTTTGTTGCATGGTCCCTTAAATGTCTACTCTTGTCGCTTGCCTCTTCTTTCCCTGGCCCAGACTGCTCCTCGCAGGACCGCCGCTCAGCAGCATCAGGTCCTCAGCCAGGTTACCTCCTTCTCACCCGCCATTCCTTGGCAGCCGCGATGCAGAGCCCAGTATGCTCACCTTTCACGCATTCTGACCTAGAATACAACGTAGTGGGTTCGAATCGAGATTGACGCTCAGACACCCTGAGTATTCCACACAGTTGCAAGGTATCTTTTATTCCTGGCTCTAACCAAGAATCCTTTTAAGAGATTCCCAAAGAAGAAGGTGTTCCTTGCCTCCACGAGGCAGACCAAGCACTAGGTCGCACCGGTACAATTATTGGAATGTCAGCAAACCCAAACCTGATTGCCTTTGTTCATACTACCTTATCAACCAGCTCCTAGATATGGCAAGGAAGATGGTGTTCCTGGCCTCCACGAGGCAGACCAAGCACAGACTTTTCTTCTGCTCTGCTTCTAGGTCGCACCGGTACAATTATTGGAATGTCAGCAAACTGATTGCCTTTGTTCATAGCTACCTTATCAATCAGCTCCTAGATAAAGCCAGGGAGAAGCAGCAAGCCTATACAGGACAAGAATTCTTCTCCTCGCTGCTTAGCTCTTCACTTGCTTGTGCAGATTTGTCGCTGGCAGAGTTTTCGCAAGTTGCAACACAGCCAGTCCCAGACTCAGACTGGGAGAATTGGGACAGCACAAGTTGCCCTAACACATAGATTAGGATCCGGTGGCACTACTACTATGACACGAACACTGCCATTGATCCGGTGATGCGGACTCTGCAAGTAGGGCAAGGAATGGTACGGTCCCGGGCCCGCTTCATGCACGACTTGCACAACAGGAAATGAAAGCAAGGTAAGACGACGCTGTTCCTGGGCTCCACATAGCAGACCTTGCACATACTCTTCTCCTGCTCTGCCTCCAGGTCCTCACGCAGTGTGTCCTCTCGGACTCAAGTTCCGCAATCTGATTCCGATGCGTATTCCTACAGGTCAGCGCATCCCTTCGTGCAAAGGCTATACCCTTTCGCAGCTCGGCGTTCTCCTCCTCCAGCCTCCGCAGCTGGGCAGGGACATGTACAGCGGCATCCCTTGCCTCCCTCTCTTCTTCCTCACCTTCTCCTTCTCCTCCTCCAAAATCTGTGGCAAGCTCATGCCGGCGGACGCGCGTACAGCAAACCCCTCCATCTTCAGCGACATCCCTTTTACCCAGTCACTGCATTGCCTGTCCTCGAGCGCTTCCCCGCCACATGCGACGCCGCCTGCATACAGGCACGCACCCTGGACCCTGGCCCATCGTCTAGATTCCCCAATTCTGCACAAGACAAGCACATGTTAATGGCAATTTGTCTCTCCTCCGAAGTCGGAGTCGGTTTTGCATAAGGATCTCTAAACCTGGAGCCTCAGCTCTGCTCCCGACTGCGCTCCCGCTCTGCGCTCGTTTTGGATCACGTCGATCTTGCTGATGGCCTGCTTCTTCCTCCATGCGGCATTCGCGAGCACGGCTACCGAATCGTTTCTGGTTTGCCTGACCAATGCCGACAACTTCAATATCGCGGACGCACACCACAAAAGCCTTCCTGCTCCTGGAGCCTCTCCTCCAGCTCCTTGTCGGACACCGCCTCAGGTCCGCAGCCAGCATAGCCTCCTCCTTAGCCTGCGTGTTCTCCTCCGGATCCTCAGCCAACCTAGCCACCTCCTCAGCCTGTCTAGCCTCCTCATCAGCCAGCCAAGCCTGGTACTCAGCGCGCCTACCTCTCCTCAGCCAGCCTAGCCGCCCTCAGCCTTCTCAACTACCTTGGGTAGCCTAGCCTGCAGCTTGTTCATAGCTAGCTCGGCCTCTGCGCATGCCTCAGCCGCCATAGCTGGCCTGGACACTTCCACACGTCCCGCCATTCTTCGCTACCAGCTTGCAGACCCAAGTGCGTTCACGCTCCCTTGCATGCAGAGGTGGAAGAGAACTTGGTTGGATGAGAATGACTTTGAGACACACATGGGAGCGTATTTATAATAAGAGCAAGCGTTGCTATACCCTAAAGCAAGGGCAGGGTACCGAGGCATCGTCCCACGCTGGCGGCTGGCCTTGATGATCGAATATCGAATATAAAATATCCAACGGAACGGAGTATGCCATACAAACCAGCTCACGGCATGGCTTGGTTTATACTAGCGTGAAAGGTGAGGATACTGGGCTTTGCATCGTGGCTGCCAAGGAATGGCGGGTGAGAAGGAGGGTAACCTGGCTGACGATCTGATGCTGCTGAGCGACGACGAGCTGGAGGAGGAGTTCGAGGAGCAATAAAAGTTGTGCGGCACTGTGAGACGAATTCTCAACAGGCCACGCACAGGCTGCAACTGATCCGCAACGAACGGACAAAGCGTGACGACAGGCGGAGGAACCTGGCTGCGTCCCTTGAGCTCTTGTCCTACGAGGAGCTGCTGGAAAGCCTGGAGGAGGAAGAAGTTCTGCTTGACGCGAAGACAGAACTTCTGCTTTGCGGAGGAAGAAGTGACAAGCTGTGTCAGAAACGAACCCAAAGCGGGTGCAAACAAACACAAAGCGTTGTACACACTGACCAAGAACCAACAGCAGACCAATCTCCGAGTCATCCGCACCGAGCGCAGGGAGCATGAGCTTATTAGAGAGCGTGAAGGATTGAGCGTCCAGAAGGCTCTGGAACGCGGGCGGGACCCACGGAAGTGGAGGAGGAAGAGAGAGAGCAGCCCAAGCGGCGGAGGATGACGGAGGACATGGAGGCAACGGATCCGGATGCGGGTTTCGCTGCCGAGCTGCAGAGATTGGAGGAGGAGAAGGAGGCCTGGGATGCGGTGAGGGCGACAAGGATTTGGCTGTCTGTACCAAACTGTGGAGGCTGCTGGAGGAGAACTCTTGGTTGCGGGCAGCTGTCGCCTTCCTTGAGTCGGACAGGAACGAGATGCGTGAGTACCTGGAGGAAGAGCAGGAGAAGATTATGTGCACGATCTGCTGGGAGCAGGCCAGGGACACCGTCATCTTACCTTGCCGTCATTTCCTGTATTGCAACTCCTGCACGCAGCAGATGGGTGATTGCCCTGTTTGCAGAGTCCCGATCACCGGAACAATGGTCTCGTCTCTGTGCGCTAATAGTGCTGCTGCTGTTCCAATTTCCAATTTGGGCCAGGAAAAGAAGAGGCAAGCGACAAGAGTGGACACGCGAGGGAGCATGCAACAAACGGGGAGAAATTAAAAGAAAAGAAAATTTCACCTTGTCCTCTATAGCTGCCTGTTGCTCCTTCCAGCTAGTCTTGGTACATACTGGTTTTTAGTACAGAGGAAAGCTGGTTGATCAAGGTAGCTATGAACAAAGGTAGACAGGTTTGCTGACATTGGCCTTCTGTCCAGACGTGTCTGTGGACTTGAATACTTGTTTCTAGCTACGAGCTTGACTAGAATGTGCAAAGCCAGTAAAGTTGCACTCTTGTGCCTGCTGATAATGTCAGTTCTTGCTGAGATTCGAGAAAGGTAGGTTTTGTGATTGCTGGCACTCACCATGCTTCACCTCTTGCCGTACTCACTCTGTTGTGAATTCCACCAAGCTTGTGGTGGAATTCACAACAATTCCACCACACGGATATAATGGCGAAGTCGGGACCCATCCATGGCTTCTCAGCGAGAAGGAAATTGGTACCCATTTCGATAACATGATCTTTCATGAACCTAAGCTCATCAGGGTCCGGCTGCCTGTGAGGGAACAACACGCTCACGAAAGTCGGCGCGTGGGGAAGGAAGTGCAATGATTTTGCAGATATAACCCATAGTGTTTTTCCAAAAGTAAAGGCAGGGTATAACAAATTTTTCTCACCTTCGGCAGCAGCTGGAAGGGTGAGCGCCCTTCTATGACCAAGCGGGGCTAGTGGACTTGGGCGGTCTGCCGGCTCGGGTTGATCTTGTTGTGTCGTGACGTGTCCGATCCAAGTTGGGAGTTGGGTGACAGACCTCTTCGAGGGATGAGCTCTGCGCTTATTAGAGTGGGGGACTGCGCATGTGAGGCAGGTAACCGAGCAGCAACTACCCTCCCTCTCGGCAGTGGAGGGATAACATAGCATGACGACATCCCGATCAACCTTCCGACCGACAACCCGTGGACCTCTCGCCCACCCACTATCACTTTTATGGCAACCGTGGTACGGTTATCTGGGTGAGATGCAAATGGCCTTTGTTTGCATGTTGGTAGCACCCGTGGCATTTTCACGCGCTAGTTTCAAGAAGTAATCAACTGCCATCCGTATCATGCAGAAGGGGTTTGAGAAATTCTCCATTGTGGCTTTTACCCAAGAAATTCTCAAAGGTGGTGGGCGTCATGGCAGCATAGAAAGAGGTAGATAAGAAATTTGATGGTGTGCGTGTGCTATGTGTGTGGTGGCATGATGAGTGGCATGGGTATGGAAATAGGATGGTGTCGTGGTTATGTGGACCATACAAGCGAATGGTCAAGCGCATTACGGCTCGTGGCGAAGATCTCCGACATGTGCGGGTGTGATCACGGCGCTCGAATTCGGGCCGAATTAAGATCGGCGTGTAGGCTACAAAGCCCAATCCGTCATTGAGGGCGGATTGTTGATGTCTCGATAGAATGCCTATCCCAAGCATTTTACGAAACCTTGTGATGCTTCAGTGGTGTGCAGAGGACAACCATCCCAAGTCGAGATTTTTGCACATCAACAATCCGCATCGGTGAAGCCACACAAGGTAACGCGACTCGAAGGGTCCAGAGAGGGCCGAGATTCGAGCGAAGACGGAGAAGAGGAAGTCAATCGTGACCCCAAGCCGGTGAGCGACCAGATAAGTCCATGGTAAAGCCGAGAAAACACCTTGGATTATTCCTTTATGCGTATCCATTCGAGTGGGCCGATCTCGGTGGAGTGGGCAGCGGTATTTTCAACGTCTCGGGTGAGGTGATTGACAAGTCGGCATGGTTGGCGGATCGACGCTGGAAGGAATCGACACCAACTTTGACGGAATGCCTTACATAGTCTCGCGGGGAGGGATTGATAGTGATGGTGTTGTTACAGTCGGGTGGACGACGAAAGCACACCGGGCACAATCCCGGGCATGCCTTCCTTCGTCCGTAGGACAAGTGGTCGATTTGAGTGGAGTCACATCGATCCATTGACTTTGAAGAAAATCGTGGTGGCGCCAGGATGGATTATGAACCACCAGAAAAATGATGTGTTCACCAGACACGGTAGTATGTCTCTTGCGACTTTGAAGAGAAGTTCGATGGGCGATTGATGAGATGGTGCTCAAATACAAGTCCGAGTTCACACCGAGATGGCACTCGGAAGATGAGCACGTTTCTAGCCGGTGAAGCTTTAACGCTACTATCGGATCGCAAAGAAAAGATCGCAGGATGCACACATGTCGCTGCGAATGAAGCGGCAAGGAAAGGCTCCAAGGTCGATGATGAAGAACCGGATCATCGGGTTCGCAATCCGAGGTCATCACTTATTTGGTGGACGAGATGTTCGTCAAGTTTGGTGAGATGTTCCTGATCTTCCATTGAGAAAATCCAAGAGTTGTCAAAGTTTGTGATCAAGCATGAGCCTCTAAGATCCGCATATCTACGGTTGAGGCGGGTGAAAGACACCAAGGTGAAGACCATGAGGGAGGCAGCGCAAATATACATTCGCGCCAGAAGACAGAGGAGGGTGATCGCCAACTTTCGCATATGCTACATGGGGCGATTATGAGTTGGAGCAGCGTACGAGATGGCCGAAAGAGTTATGAAGGGAGATGTCACCACCAATGAGGAGCACAATGTGATCGGAGGTCACACCAGCACCAACATTTAGAAGCACGGAAGTCACATTATCGCGAGCATGTGCGGTGAACGCCAACGCAGAGCCGCCATCAAAGGATCAAGTGGCTCAGTAAGCTTCAAGACATCCGTAAAGTGTTTGCGGTGCAAGGGGCCGCAAGGCGTGAATGTGAGCATCGTGTTGGTGGGTCAAAGGAGAAAGAGGCGTGCGGGGCATGTGGTAAAACCGACATACGGAAGCCGCTTCGCAAGCCCATCCCGAACTCAAACCCAAGGGCCTAGGAGACCGAGCAATGGACAAGAAACCGGGTGCGAGCTACACTCGGAAAGTTAATCGCTTAGTGAGGGTGCGCCGCAAGAGCCTGGCTGCGAGCGTGAGCAAACCATGGCCGCGTAAACCTATGACTCGACGAAGAGGAACGGACGCTGGGCGCCACGGCCGAGAACGGTCGAGGCCGTGAGGCCGAGACCGTTTAGGCCGTGCGCCCGACGCGCCCGCCTCGGCGAGGGAGCGCCGAGTCCGGGGCCGACGCGCCTAACTCGACGCGGCATCGAGGCGGAGCCGAGGTCCGTGATCTTGTTTAGACCGGTGCCTATACCACCCGCTTATATGTCATTTCTCTCTTACAAGAATTTCAACTACCAGATTATTTTCGTTTTTTCAATCCTTTTACACAATAAAAGGATTATCATCACCGTCGTAATTAGGCTCTAATCAAAATTTTTGGTTAATCACACATATTCTATTGGAGTAGATGGAGTGTAATATGGTTCCGTCGTCCGCCTCTTCGAATAGTACTTTTGAGCTTGATTGTATGGTCCAGATAAATGTATTATCATTTCTCTCTCTCTTACGGTAACTTCCTTCACTCTGTATCATTTTTAGTTTTTCAATCCTTTTACACAATAAAAGGATTATCATAAATCCTTTGTCGTCTCTAATCAAAATATTTTTGGTTCAATCACACATATTCTATTGGAGTAGATGGAGTGTAATATGGTTACAGTGTCCGTCTCTTGAATAGTACTTTTGAGCTGCTGATTGTATGGTCCGGATAAATGTATTATCATTTGAATATTTCATGCGAGAATATTTACGCAATTTAAACCATTCGAATTCATATATAAACTTATCTATTTTTAACTTTAGTACTCACCTCAAAGAGTGAAAACAACTCGTTTTGATTCTCCGATAACTACAAACAAAAAGTAAAAGTAATTAGTCATTTACCTCCATTTCAATTCGGAGAAGATCTTTCTTTGCATATACCTTTTCGACAAGCGTTAAACACGTGTGAAGATTCCCCACACTACTGAAATGTGATCGTATGTTACGAAGAAACATAAACATTAGAATTTTTTTGGAATGCAATATATACCTTTCAAGCGATGTACCTTTTGAATGTTTTTAGTTGTCTCGGTTCTTCCATGAGAGACAACAAGTCTCGTTTTCAACTCCTTATTTTCAATTCTGCCCCTATCTACGCATTCAATGCATAGAATTAGAATACATTGAATTATATGTAATGAAAATAATAGTGAAAAGAGAAGTTATCGCAGCTTACTTGCTTGGATTTATGCATCTTTTCGAATGTTGGGTTGGACCCATCTTCATTCAAGATGGGCTGCTTGCTCTTTAGACTATGCTCCCAAAGTGCGAATACTTATCTTTAAAGTCTTGAAAAGTGGTGGATATTGAAAATTGCTCATCCACTTTCCAAACTCGGTGAACTCAAGTGACGGCCCGAAGTTGGTCCATCCTCCTCAAGTCATCAATTTTTCTCTTTGCCTCGATCAAAACCAAAACAAACGGGGAGAAATTAAAAGAAAAGAAAATTTCACCTTGTCCTCTATAGCTGCTGTTGCTCCAGCTAGTCTTGGTACATACTGGTTTTTAGTACGAAAGCTGTTGATCAAGGTAGCTATGAACAAAGGTAGACAGTTTGCGACATTGGCCTTCTGTCCAGACGTGTCTGTGGACTTGAATACTTGTTTCTAGCTACGAGCTTGACTAGAATGTGCAAAGCCAGTAAAGTTGCCACTCTTGTGCCTCGCTGATAATGTCAGTTCTTGCTGAGATTCGGGAAAGGTAGGTTTTGTGATTGCTGGCACTCACCATGCTTCACCTCTTGCCGTACTCACTGTTGTGAATTCCACCAAGCTTGTGGTGGAATTCACAACAGTTCCACCACACGGATATAATGGCGAAGTCGGGACCGTCCATGGCTTCTCAGGAAGGAAATTGGTACCATTTCGATAACATGATCTTTCATGACATCAGGTCCGGCTGCCTGTGAAAGGGAACAACATGCTCACGAAAGTCGGCGTGGGGAAGGGAAGTGCAATGATTTTGCAGATATAACCATAGTGTTTTTCCAAAAGTAAAGGCAGGGTATAACAAATTTTTTCTCACCTTCGGCAGCAGCTGGAAGGGGTGAGCGCCCTGACCAAGACGCGGGGCTAGTGGGATCTGTGGACTGGCGATCTGCTCGTCCGGCTGCGTTGAAGTTGTGTCCGTGATGTGTCCGATCCAAGTCGGAGTTGGGTGACAACCTCCAAGTCGAGTTGGGTGACAGGGTGGGATGAGGTCCGCGTTAGAGTGGGGGACTGCGTGAGGCGGGCAACCGAGCAGCGACACCCTCCCTCGGCAGTGGAGGGATAACATAACATGACGACATCCCATCAACCTTCCGACCGACAACCCGTGGACCTCTCCCCACCCACCGTCACTTTTATGGCAACGCTACGGTTATCTATCCGGGTGAGATGCAAATGGCCTTTGTTTGCATGTTGGTAGCACCGTGGCATTTTCACGCGTTAGTTTCAGGAAGTAATCAGCTGCCATCCGTATCATGCAGAAGGGGTTTGAGAAATTCTCCATTGTGGCCTTTACCCTGAAGAAATTCTCAAAGGTGGTGGCCTTAACCCTGAACTCTTTGCCAGCCTGATGCTTACATGCATGCTGAATGTGGGAGCAGGGTGGCCCAGCATTTGATAAATTACACGGCTCACTCCTAAAAATCAGCATGTCTCGTACAGACAAGGAGCGGGATGCCCGTGTGTTGTTCTTTCCTCGCGTCCGGTCCGTGAAATCGAACAGATCAAACGAGAATAAAACACACATACAAAACAACATCGTGATTTAGCAGAAACTGCTAAGAGCGCCTCCAGTGCTGAGACAGGGTGTTCGGCTGTGCGCATCAACCCGCTTCCACATCTAGTATACATGTCAATACCAACAAACAAGCAACAACAAAAGTGTTACCAGCAGACACATTTGAATCGGAGCACGCAAGCAGCTTCGACGCTGACCCTCCTTCCCTTTTGCACACATGTTACTTTGATGTCCTGCCCGTCCACGACCTCAGTTACTCCCGATGGGCAGGATGTTGGCGAGCTAAATGTTGCATACATGTGAGCAAGAGTCCAGGGAAACAATTCAGCTGAAGGCCACATTAGAGACTTTGTGAATTTCTCGGGACATACGTGTCGACCAGATAGTTACCAATAACATTAAAACGTGGTGCTGCCAGCAACTGGCAACACTTCCTCCTCGAAAATCGAATGATTCCCGAAACAAATGAAGCAGTAAACCCATCACTAACTCAGTTCACAACAGACCAGGGCAAAACGCTGAACAGGAAAGAAATATCGTTACCATTCAGTAGTTGCAGGCCTGCTGCGTACAAGCAACTGCGTAGACAACCCCACTGTGACATGATTATCTTGTACAGACAGCATTGAGATCTCACCGGTACCTGAAATGAATCGGCCGCCCTAGTAAATCGCACAGTAACGACTACATCACTGTCATCGATGAAACAACCTCTCCTGGCAACTCCATCAAACCCCTGCGAGCATCCCTCAAGCTCCCACATTCTCCATCGAGCCATGACGCCCATTCACGATCC
Organism: Anthoceros angustus; assembly: GCA_010909165.1. Lineage (NCBI taxonomy): Eukaryota > Viridiplantae > Streptophyta > Anthocerotopsida > Anthocerotales > Anthocerotaceae > Anthoceros > Anthoceros angustus. The sequence continues at coordinate 6,879 of VJWM01000377.1, read as the reverse complement.
TGCACACGCCAGGCTCTGGCTTGTCCGGAGAGCTCGGATTGGAAGGTGACGCACCATGGCCCATCTGAATATCCAAAGAAACGAGCTGCCCATCAACACAACCTCCTTGGGCAGGCTGTTTAACCACCGGACCTGCCCTTACGCTGGAAGGCAAACGAACGCGAGCGCGTCTCCGAGTCACATGAGCCACTCGAACCGTTAGATTCAGCAGAAAGGTGACGACTACTGAATGGGTACTAACACACAAGCACACTTACACACCACACCTACACCTAGGTGGGCTTGGCATTACATAGTACTCAGCCTTGAATTCTATTGGTCTGTTGATTTTTCATGTGCTTGAATCCATCACTTGGCTTTACCATCTCTTGGGCTTTCTAGAAGATACATGAGTTTCTAGAAGGTATACATATTTGTAATTTTAGCGCACTCTTCATAACCTATTTTTAGGGCACTCTTCATAACCTATTTTGATATGTGGTACCAAATTATTTCTAACACTCCCACTCAACATATCAAAATTATTCCCTTAGGTCTAGTATCCCTACGCTCCTTGCGCATCGCTTGACGCTTGGCCTCAGCCTAGTTCTTGGGCAAAAGCCTTCCAGCCATTTGTTGTCTCCAATGCCGAGAAGTTGTTTCGCTCCTCGAGCCTCTCCACCAAGAACTCGTTGGAGCAGCCTGATGGGCGGAAATCCCTCACTGCACGCCCGAGCGCTCCTTGTAAATTAGTTGAAGCTTGTTCGTGTCCTGCTCCTTCTTCAATATGGTTCCTCCTCTCCCTCTCTGTGTAGCCAAGACCGCTAAATTGCTGCTCGCCACCTCCTCTCCAACGCGACAAAATTTTTTCCTGCCTCGACCTCCCTCCTCATACTCGATGCTCCTTTAGCTCATCGTCACCCAGTGCCTTTAATCTCCACAATGTACTTATGTTTCCATACCCATAGAGTGTTCTCCTCCAACTCCTCGTCAGACAGCAGCTTCAAGTTCGCAGGCAGATTCACCTCCCCTTCACCTACTATTCCTTTGCAGCAGCGATGCAGAGCCCAAAAGTATCACGCATTCTCTTTAAAAAATGTGACGCTGCGATGGTTACATATTACAATCGCTATATATTATAGTCCACTACTTATTGCGATCGCTTCACACGATTAAAAGCTTATATAGGTATATACATACATTAATTAAGTATATCGGTGGTTGAGAGAACCGAGACATGAAATTACCAAGAACCCGAATCGACATGCCTAGTAGCCGCAAGGATTCAAAGGACTTTTAAATAAAATAATAAGAATTAATTTTGAGGTTTTATTAATGGTCGGATGAGTTTAGAGACTGATTTTTATATGTTGTATGATGAGTTTAGAGAATAATCTAGACCATAAGGCATCATGCTTTAATTAATGGTCCGATGAGTTTAGAGAATGATCTAGATCATAAGGCATCCTCTTTGATCCAATGTCTCATGACCTTAGAGAGTGATCTAGATGATGAGGCCTCCTCTCATCTGTTGTCCCCATGTTTTAGATCATGAGAAGTCCTGTAAGTGGAGAATAATTTAATGGAAGGCATGCGTCTTAGGGTATGGGCTTAGTCTCAGTAGCATGCAAAGACTTGTTAGAACAGGCTATGGTGTTTGATCTTAGAAGCTAGAGGAATCTGGAAGGCTCAACTTGGGTCCGTGGGCCAGTAAACCCAAAGCCCATATTCGGTGAGGCAATTGGTAATAGAGAAGCAGTTGAGAGAGAGAGCGTGAGAATCGACCCCTCCGAATCACCGTATCCAGACAAGTCTCTCGGGATCGAACCCACGTATTCCACGACCGTGGGATAAGTGTGGCCACTGGGGCTAGCTCTGGGTGACCGGAGCGAACCCACCACAGTTTTGAACAAGCAAGTTTCCTTGCTGGAGGACAAGCAGCTAGGCATCAGCCTGTCTTTCCTTGTCACAAATAGCAGCTTCGTAGCTTGTATCAGTGATTTTTAGTGGTGTTTGTTTGCATGCATGAGTGGATGTGAGAGGTTGAGTGGCACATCAGCCTTACAAGAAGAAGAAAGGCCTAACCCTGCTTAGTTTTGTAGGTGGCTGAACAGCTAGTTTGAGCGAGAGCCTGGAGGAGGTTAGAACCAAGATCCATACCCACATCCCAGGCACTCTTCATGACCTCTTTTGATATCATGTTGTACTAATCATTTCTAACATCTTGGGGCACCGTCCTCACTCATGTGTGCCTCGGAGTGAGATTACTTATTTTATAAAGGTGGCCTTGAGGCGAGATTACTTGTTTTATAAAGACAAACATCAAGAATTAACACCTCATTTCCTCACCGTGGGGTATTGACCCGAGTAGATAGAGGTAGGTAGAGAAAGGTTCCTACCTAGTTTGAAAGATTACTAGATATATTATTTTTATATTAAATATTTGATTTATTCTCACTTCACCTCCTTCGTTCTCTCACGACGCTTGAGGGTCACACACTCACCCTCTATATCTATGTACCTCTATATACCTACCGAGGTCACCACAGGTGACCATCATCTGATTGGAGGTCTCATTGCTTTGTTAGACTTCAAAGCTTGGAGTCCAAAAGAAGAAGAAAAATAAATGCAACTCAAAAGAAGAAGAAATGTATTATAGTTAATCCACTAATTATACAAGGACAAATGACCGATATCATGGGACTAAAATGAAACAATTTACGTATGTTGGAACAAAAATGTAGAACTAGTTACCAACCACTCATAATATATAATTTTAATAGATTCAATTTTGAAAGATAAAATCTTCATATCAATTTATAATATTCCAAGTCACCGCCCCCGACTTCATGTTATAGGTTAATGGGTTAATGATTATCGAGAACTTATCAAAGCCTCATACTATATATGGAGGGTTCCGACATCAATTAATGCATCCTTGTTTTGTCTTCCCTCTTATTTTTATCCAATTAAGGAAAAACTAAATCAATACAAGTATCGTTATACAAACACATTTCACGGAGGATCGGCACACATCAAGGAAGCATTTGGAGAAATTGGAACATAATCATTCAATCTTCCAAGCGAGGATACTTGCTTTAATCGCACGTGGTCAACGTCATATTTAAATTCAGATTCCATCATATTTTAATTCTAATACATTAAATTTGTTAATGTATTGCATGTCGACTTGCATGCAGCTGCCGAGGATACTCTACATTGACATTGCCGCCGAGGAATGGCGGATGAAGTGGAGGTGAGCTTGGCGAACTTGAAGTTGTTGTGCTTCACACTGCGGAGATGTTCGAGCTCAAAAGTTACCGGAATGGGAGTCAGATAGGCTGATGGTCTTGGGTGGGTCGGACGAGTTGGCCAATAAAGCAAGCAATGGACAAGCTTCATCTTATCCACACCGAACTCAAGAGCGTGAGACAAGTCGGTGGTGCGCATCCCTTAAGCTCATGTCCGATCAAGAGTTGGAAAGCCTTGAGGAGCAAAAACAATTTCAAGCTCAAGAGCAAAAAGAAACTATTTGGGGCATGGGGATCTCCGCTTTCCAAAAGAAAGCCAAAGAGAAAGCTAAATTAAGGAAAATGGAAGCTAAGGATAGAATTCGTGTAATCAACGGCAGAGCGTGAGCAGATAGAGCTTGAAAAGATTATTCAACCTCCGTGTTCGCCTTCCTTTTGCAAAATGGACTAGCACTCGAATGAGTGAGACAATGTCATAAACTTGTGCTTATGCTTATGCAATTGGTAAATCTAGAAGACCCAACATGCAGGGGCCACAAAATTGGTGAATCCAAAAGGCCCAAAGCGGAGCCTACGGAAGAGGAGAAGAAGAGCAAAGGTGTGAAGAGGAGGAGAGAGAAGATACCTGCAGTGCAGATGGAGGTAAGGAAATCGAGAGAGCGGCAAGAGATTTGGCTTTCCTTGCTAGGATCCGGGAAGGGTGGAGAGAGGGGCCCTCTAGATGCCCTTGAGAGTTCTGAAAAACATTATGTTTTATTGAGGATATCATTTCGGCAAAGTTTGAAGGAGGAGAGGAAGCAAGGGATATGGTCACTACCACACCCCAGCTAGAGGAGGAAAACGCTAACCGAGAGAGACCTTAGACTCACTTGAGTCCGACAGGAGACACTACTTGAGGACCTCAAGGCAATGCTCGGAGAGTTAGAACCATATATAATCGCAATAATCGCTTTGAGCCGTGAATACCATTATCTTACCTTGCAATCATCTCCTACTTTGCAACAAGTGCACGCAGAAGCATAGAGACCGCAGCAGTACGTGCCCCACTTGTGGACTTCCCATCAACGGGACAATGGACTTGTATGTGCCATAATATATAGTGCTCATGCTATTGTCCCAATATTTTTGAGATTGGGAGCCACGTGTTGAAACCCTCATGCAATATCACCCGAGATTACTCTGTGTATAAAGTAGTAATGATTGGAACATCATAGAACAAAGTAGACGAGAGTAGGAAGGGAATAGTATGTAGACTATTAAATAGCCTATAGGAAGGGAATAGTATGTAGACTATTATATAGCCTTTTACTTCATGTGTAATTTTTCACAACCTTTTAGGTCCTTAAATAGTCCACCACATCTTATCACGACGTAAGTTGGAAAGTCATCAAATAAGTCTCAACCTTATGTATCTCCTATATGTCCTTTATTATGCATCTCTTATATGTCTTATAGTCCTGCCGCTTTATATATCGCTATTATATATGACTTGTAGTATTGCCACCATTATATATTGCTATCAAATCTATTATGTGCTCAATAGGAGGAAAAGAACTCAATCGAAACTTGATCCCACGGGTCAAAAAATAGATCTGCCCTAAGCGAAACCCCGTTGAGCAGGGTGTAAGGGCGCTCTCTAAATGGAAGGAACCCACCTTCCCTAGCAATAGAAATATGACGTCGGGGCGGCATCATGTCGCATGATCGCGCACATGCGGACGGCCCGAGCCAAGTGTGTCCCAAAGTCATTGGAGGGGCTGACCTGAGAGTTGAAAGAGAGCAAGCTAGAGGATGGACCAAGCTGAGCGAAAATGCGCCAGCGATGGAAAAAGTTGCCGTGTGATATGGGGCAACACCGGGTCGAGCGAGCCGAGGAACCCCCCCTTCCCCAGGCAAGAGTGAGACGCAGGCTTGGGGTGAGCCTAGGAATGGCGGAATCTCGGAGGAGACCAACCTGCCTACGCCAGACTGCTTCCGTGAGGGACGCCTGAAGCCCCGGTGCCCAACCTCGGGAAGCGAGGAAAAAAGGCATAGCAACCCTTGTCTCGGAGGATAAAGAGTCACAGCTAATCTTAGCAGGCCTACATGGGAAAAGTCCCACATTTACGTCATGACAAAAGCCTCCAGGATATGTGAATACAAAATTAAGAAAGCGGGAGGACAAGATGGGGGTAGAGAGCCCAGCTCCTAAGAAAGCCTCTAGCCCAGAGGCCTCCGTGGCCACAAACCAATGCCTCCAAAAGCAACGGAAGGAACGCCTTTGCCGCAAGATCCGCCGCACACTCGAGGTGCGGCCGATGATGTCGCCTAAAACACACATAAGCCACTTGTCGAAATTCCTTAGGCTAGATAAGAATACTGGGAGGGGCAACCGTTGAGAAGGTACCACTGGAGTGCAAAACAAAAGGAGAGGATCCCAAATGCCACTTGCGGGTCTCCTAGTTGAGAAAGGTCGTCGATGTGCGCTAAATCCTCGATAAAGTCGCGTCACATAATCACAGGTGAGGCGGGAGGCCCAATCGGGACACCGCAGAACCCGGCCCGAAGCAATATCCCCCCTCAGGATACCGAAGAAAGGGCACAACGCCTTGGAGACCAAACCTTACACTTAATGATTTTAACCTTCAAATCGAGGCGTATAGCTCTAAAAGCAGAAAAAATCAAATGCCACCTTAAACTTGTCTTTAGCCCGAGGATATGGATATCGCCATAGACGGATACAAACATTCTCTCACCTTGAAGAGTTGAAGACAAAAGCCCAAATGCACCATGGCAACAAGAGCACCCCTAGGGGCCACCTTACCTAGTGCCGTGCCGAGCTCAGCCTGACCCCTTCCACCGAGGGCCATGCGATAATAGAGGTTGGAAGGAGACCCATATGCTCAATTAGAGATGAAGTTTTGGTAGAAGTGCACCATAGCTTTTATGTCTAGAAGTTTGAGCCAGTTCAAAAATTGTAATGGGGGCCTTTTCAAAGATAGGAGTTGCCTTTGTACCTCTTATTGTTTTCCTTGTACATGGTGTAATGATAATGGCTGGTTAGGTGGGCCTAAAGCCTCTAATTGTTTTCCTTGTACATGGTGTGATGGTGACAGTTAACGAGCTAGGTGGGCCTAGAAGCCTCTTGCCTCCAGTTGCCGTGTAGAGTTTTGAGGTGCCTACTTTGCATTGGTTTTAGTCATATCATGCAATAGAGTCCGGTCATTTACATCTCCTATGTTGACCCCTTGTTACATATAAAATAATAACCTGCGTACCTTCTATTTCTCCACCAAGGGCGTTGTGCTATGAACTATTACCATTAACGAACCGCTCTTTGTCTAGGCTGGAGACTCTCACAATTCTTAGATAGCTGCGAGCAACCCAAGTTCCTCTATTACCCGTTTCTAACAAATCTTTGCGTAGTTCTTTGATAGCTAGGCAACCCAAGTTCCTCCATTGCCCCTGTTCTAACTAATCTTTGCGTGCATACATGCCTCCCATTAAACTATTCCCCATTTAACAGGACTCCTCATGATCTAAAACACTTTTAACACATCGACATGCCTAGTAGCCGCAAGGATTCAAAGGACTTTTAAATAAAATAATAAGAATTACTTTTGAGGTTTTAATTAATGGTCGATGAGTTTAGAGTGATTTTGATATATGT